>JAVDBV010002939.1:0-19190 GCA_032619315.1 Piper longum
GAAACCCATTTTAGAATTAGAAATAAAAGCCCAAGAGTCGTTATAAAATAAATAAATAAACCATTATCTTTCTTTTTTTTGTTAATAAAAAAGCACGACTTAAACTCGCCTCTTCGTCCTTGTTTCCCCGCCACCAAGAAAAGTTCGTCTTCTTCCCGCCCAAAAGCCACCATGAAAGCTCCACTACCTCCCAACAAGAAGGCAAATACCACGACACTGTCCACGGCTGCGGAGTGCTTCCCTGCCACCGCCATCAACCTCTTCAACCCCATCTTCGCCACCGCGGACGACGCCTCCGCAACCGCCTTCGCCGGTGCCTCCATGGCGTCCAAGCTCCCCGTCGAGTCCTCAGGAAGCTGCTCATCCTGGGACTTGACTTGCTTCCTCGAAGCCAGTCCCAACGCTCCCTCCCCTCTTCGCAGCACCAACCGTGCTCCGCTCCCGCCCCCGTCTCCTTCGTCTTCCCCACTTCGGCGCCGACGATCATGCCCCCGCTTGTCCGCGCCCCTCGGTTTCAAGTATCAGGTCTTGTTCTCTCCGTCGACCTCAGTTTTCTTGCCATTATCTTGCGTTTGGTTTTTGTGCATCTGCGTCGATTTGGTGCAAATGCAAGATCTTTGACACGAAGTTGTATGATTGGCAATTAATGGTTCAGAAAGAACTTATTTTTTATGTTTCAATGTTTTATGTCAAAAAAAACACTATTCTTATTGTTTCTGAATCTTTTGATTGATCGCAGTTTTTTATGTCCCTGCTCCCGTGTTTGGTATCAGGAAATATGAATTCTTCCGTTTATGCAAGAAGATTGACACACACGAATAGATGTGGAAGAACATGATTGTATTTGTGATGTTTTGATTAATAATGTATAATATTAGAATAACGATTCTGTGTTTTACGGTCCTTATTTGTGTGTGCACCCGCGCGCTTTGGGAATCATTACGCGTTTTGATTCCGGATAAATGGAAGTTGTTTGTGAATGTTGGAGAAAAAGAGAAAAAAAGGATCATGTTTTGGATTGTATTGTAATGCTGAATTCTTCCGGATATTCTCCCGTGTTTGGTGTAACATATGTAAGACGAAAATACAAATTCTTTGTTTTTTTGGTTCTTTTAGTTCGTTAGAAATATCAGGTTTTTGATACTAATAGCCATGGAAGAATACGATTGGGTTGTTTTTTATACTAATAGCTATGGAAGAATACGATTGGGTTATCGATCTTTCGAGTTGCAATGTAGAATCCGATTGCGTGCTTTAAGGTTCTTTTTTGTGTGCTTTTGGACTGTCTCGATTTTTTATTGAACACATCGATTTAGGATAAATTGAAGTTCTTTGACTTGAGTGAGTTTGATTGTGATTTTTTTTTTTTTTTTTTAAATGTATGACTGTGAATGCTGGAGAAAAGGGTGCAAAAACAAAATTTGGGGTCTTGACGCTTCTTGTGGATCATCATATTTTGGAATGTGCTGCATGTTTTATTATTGAAATACTTCATATCAATTCTTTCTTTTCCAATTGTTTATCATATTTGTTGTCGTTATCTGATATTGGCTAAAAAAGTATATAATGTGTAAAGCTATCTGAATTTATGATTTTACAAGTATCTATTTCTTATGAATAAATAAAGCTGTATTTGTTTCTTATTCATGACTGGAATAAGCTATCCCACTTTATGATTTTACAATCACCTGTTTCTAATTCAAAAGATTAATTAAGATATATCCGACATATTTATGTTTTTACAGGTATCTGTTTCTACTCAACACTAAATTAAGATACCTTTAGTTACTAGATTAAGCTTTTCTGTATTCATAGTTTTACAAGTATCTGTTTCTTTTGCAGGATCAAATTAAGCTATCTGAGTTTATGATTCCATACTCAAGACTAGGTTAAGCTATCTTAATTTACAATCTTACAAGTATATCTGTATCTTATGCAGTACTTAATTTAGTTGCCCGAAAGATTCCCTTTGTTGCACTAGTTATTAAGCTATATTTTGATGTTATACTTCGGATGATTTATTTTTTTTGCCTTTCAAAAGAGCTAAACTCTCTCGTAAACTCTGTGCATTTTTTAATATTTCATTTTCGTTTTTCTTTTCCACTCTTAATTATATACTGAATGATGAACTCAGGCGTTAAATTTTAGTTAAACTGTTTCGTTTTTTCAGTGTGCGCAGTTTTTATCACCTGATAAGAAACCATGCCTGACAGAGGCTGAAATGAGGTCAGCCATGAGAAACCCAGTTAGGGCAAAGGGTGTGAGTAGAATGCTCCCCTTCAAAACCAAGGCAAAACCTCACAAGTCCTTTCTGAGTAGGAGCTTGAGCGCCGATCACATGTCCGATTCTGGCTTCACCGATGATATGAACACGAACCTAATCGCTGGTATTAAAAATCGAATTGTGATCCGTCCACATCCTCACATGCTAAAGTGGGTGGAACCGGTTTTTACTTTTTAGTGAGTAATATTGATATGAAACAGGTGATTATTATGATGATGAAGCAGGGTCAAGTACCGGAAGCACAGTTTATGACAGTTGCATATCGTTCGTTTCAACTCATGCAAGACCCTTCCATGACTTCGTCGAGGAAATAAAGAGGA
Source organism: Piper longum (assembly GCA_032619315.1). Lineage (NCBI taxonomy): Eukaryota > Viridiplantae > Streptophyta > Magnoliopsida > Piperales > Piperaceae > Piper > Piper longum. The sequence continues at coordinate 2,605 of JAVDBV010002939.1, forward strand.
GCGAAATCATCGCAAAGCTCATGGCCTGGAAAGAAGCTCGAATTGTTAAGCTCCTGAACAAGTAGGTTCCGAAAGCCTAGTTATTTGCTGTCCTTGCCATTTATTAGCCCTCTCTTAACATTAGGCACCGTTCGATTTCATTTCCAGCCTTGACACGAAAGAGAGCGAAATCAGCGCCTGGAAGGTAGAGAAGACGGCAATAGCGAAAGCGGAACTACATGAAATGGAGGTCTTCATTTGATAACAAATGAAATTCAATTGGATTTTTTTTTTCCCGACAACAAAGCAAATTCTTCAAATTAACAAGCCAAAAATTATATGCGGCAGAAAAAGATAGAAGAGAAACGCGAGAAAGCATTGGCAAAGATGAAGAAGAAGATCAACGAAGTGGAGATGAAGGCGGATGAAAAGAAGATGAAGCAACGAGATTCTACCGCAAAGAAGATATCAAAACTTTCAAGTTCTATCGATCAAATGTCAATCAGTGGGCGGCTACCGTGGAAATTCTTCTTTCTGTGAGTCAACACCCGTGGAAATGAAACCATTGAAACGGTAAATTGAGGTCTTCTTCAAACTAGAAATTGAAGTTTGGCAGCCGCCGAAAATTTGGAAAAGGCGGGCTTATACACCACAACTAGTGATTAATCATAAACATACACAGCTGATAGTAATAATTAAACAATTGTAGCACTACAATACAATCACCAACTTTTACACCGGAAAATTCAACCTCCTAATGAGAACAATTGTATCCTTAAATGCCCCCAGAAACCATGCCATCATCAGTAGCCTTCGAACCAACACAAGATCTAGAAACATTTTCAAACAAAGCTTGAATCTCAGGAGTACACCGGGTGAAGGGACGGCTCCAAAAGTCATATCTCGGATTCTGCACAAAGGGGTAAGAAACTGTCAACTAACTACTTGAAAGCAGAACAATGTCCAAACGGGAACCAGGGTAATTATAGTAACTTACCATTTATTTTATTATTACATGCTCATGCACAATAAAAACTGAGCAACAAAAGATTAACCAGGAGCATCCACATACCTTAATGAGCTCAATAAAAGTAATCAGCAGACCCCATGGATGCGGGCGGTTCACAATCAAACGTTCAAACAACACTCTTGTTATTTGCTCTTGGATGACATCCTACAATCACCACACAACTGCAGTTCACATCTACGCACAAAAACAATTTAAGCAAGCACGTAGCTGCACTTTCAGAAACAGCCAAGAGATTTATCAGCCAGTATTTAAATATCCTAAATTGAAATATTTACACATGAAATATTTAAAACAATGAGTTTCACAAATAAACCACATCAGCACAGGCATCAAGGAAACTGGAAACCTTAATATTACAATGACTATCAACAAAAAATTGAAATTATAGTATACAGTATTCTCCCACAAAATGCATGCTCAAACAACTCCTTAAGTAAACACTGTTTTCTACTATACAACCATTTTCAGGAAGTCACTCCATTTAAAAAAGTTACCTGGTTAGCTTCTGCGAACAAGAATAGCAAGACAAAAGAGAAATAATGTGTATGGTTATTTGGGTAACGTAATTGGTTTGCAATAGCATTGAGGACCAGATAGCGCCCTTCTGTGTCCAAGTCTCTAATCAGGGACTTGTATACATCCATGGCAGCACTCGCTAAGAAAAGATCCATTGGTAGGGCATGGCTCATCTGTGATGGAGGTGGAGAATTATTTCGCATTTGCTGAATCGCCTGTAGAAAAATCAGACAAAATACTATTCATCAAGATAGGAAAAAATAACCACAACTCAGAATGAAATGCACCACACAAAGTGAATCTTTCGGTGGATGTGCATGTTATAGGCTACAGTCATTTCGTTAAAGGGAGTAACTGTACCTGCATGCCAACATACAGTACAAGAGAGTTTATGAGAGGAACATTATAGCGAGTCCCAACATGTGCAGCTTCATTTTGTGTAAGTAGAAGTCTCTGTTTCAAGTCTGCCATCAGAGAAGATCCTTGTCTCGTCTGAGAATATGTCAACACCATTAAGTTAAGATAGCAGTTAATCATGTGCTGATGAGAAAATTTATCAAGCCATTTTGGCATCACTGTCAGCACAATAAATAAGCTTCAATTAACAGTTCTAATTTGGATAATTCTACAACCCCACAAATTAATAACACTCACAGCATAATTATGACTCATACCATGGACAGGAATTGCGTAAATCCAACAGTAAAACATGTGGCATTCACAAACATGCAAACTGATTCAAAATCTAATTAATTATCCATATAAAGGAAGAAGTAACTGCTAACATTAAAATTCCCTCCATTAATAAAACTTGTTAGACATTGCATAACCTCATCCTGCCGTCCTAAGGAATAAAATGTAGTAAATGAAAGACCGGACCATGTAAAAACAAGAGCATGGTACCTTGAGATAGTCATCAATTTCAAGCTTCAGCTGTTTAGCCTTTAACGCAGCATCAACTTCGGAAAGAATATTTGGGGACTGACCGATTTCAGCAAGCAGATCAATCTTCATAAAGAAGAAGAAATAAGTAATTACTGCCAAATGAAAAAGAAAAGAAAATAGTGAGCATGAACTACCTTTAGATTAGGCGTTGAAGGATCAGGCAACCTCATATTATGCGGAAATGCACTAAGAATTACATTTCGCATTTGAATGCAACTAGCAGGAATAACATCACAGAAACTAAAGTGGAAATCACAAAGGAACTCAGGAAAATCATGGAGGAGTACAAGCAACACTCTCAATGTTCCCCTGTAGAGGTGCTGAACCTGCAATAAAGATGTAATAATATATTAATCTTCATAAAAAAGCACGACGGTACATCATCCCAATTAATGTAAAAGCACAGACCGATTCTCCAAGTTCGGCACTTCTCAAGTATGGCTCCATGAATTTGAACAGGTCAATCAGCAACCGTTGCACAAAAGGCCAGCCTTTTTGTGCAGGACTCATCAGCAATTTGGGCATGAAACTTCTGTGGCTAATCAACTCCAACCATGCAAAACTGGGGACATTAAAAATAATGTTACAACAATGAATTGTAGAACACAAAGGAAGAGAGCAAATCAAAACCTAAAAGAGGGAACCCTCAGAGGCTGCAGTGCATGAAAAGCATTTGCAAATGACGTCAAGATCTGGAAGAAATCAATTCTGTCAGATAAAAACAAGCATTAATTTGAACACTATACCATGACAAATGGCATTGTCTTACAAGAAAGTTGGATCCATCAAAGACGGGATCAGATGAATTCAGATCTAGCAGCAAGTAAACAAAGAGCCTGAAATGTGGCCTTGGGTTGAAAGATGATTTCTTCTCATCCGCATCCTTCTGGATAACCCTTGTCATCACACCCAAAATCTGAAAAATGGCATCATTAATTAAACAACTATCATAGAGACAAGTAGAGTAAAGCTGCAGAATTGTAATAATTTAACTTGTCAACCTTGGATAAGAAGCTGGTTTTAGCTGAGGCTTGCTCTACAACACAGAACTACAAAGAAGATAGGCATAATCAATAAATGAATGCTAACCTTTACAAACCAATGACTAATGCAACTAAAACATTGCATAATTCGATAAAGATAAATTTACCTTTTGGACAGATACAATTAGCTTTTCAAACATATCAATGGCCATAAATGAGAACTGAACGTGCTGAGAAGTATTGAATACAAGTATACCAGAATTAATCACTTCAGCAGTGCTTAAGCAGTGAGCCAAAGAGAGTTCCTATGCTCATGGAAGAAAAATTAATAAAAAGTCAGGACATTCATCTTCAAGAAATGAAATAATTAGCACAGTAATGAGCAATATGTAGAACAGAAAAAAACAAGCAACTTTTGTAATGCCAGTTTGAACTAGTAAATTTAATAACTGTCTACACTTGTAATCTCATTCTGTACCATCAAATATTATTGTTAATACCCAGTCCACACCTTTCAAGTTCAGAAATAAAATAATATTTTTTATATTTGTACTTTTGACAAATTTTGTTTTCATTTTTTGAAGTACACTAATCTTACCATAAGAATGCGAAAGAAACGATCTGTCATATCATCTCCTTTAAGCAACCCACTCTGATGAATTTGAGATATTAAACGCAAACGCGCTGCATCAGTTGCAGGATGTTCACAGATCTGACACCAGTCATTGAATATAGCAGAGACCTGAAACAGAAAAAAAATATCAGAAATCGAGAAAGCTAATTTCCCAGAATGAAATATAAAAGGTAAGCTCATGAAATTTTTTATTGGAGAAGCTCAAAACAATAATCCAGAAGTTTACAATCAGCAGTGATCGATCATGATAGGAGGACTACTCTCGGTATATTTATCATTGACAAGAATGTGAAGCCTCACTGGTTTAAAACAAACGAAATAATTATTGATCAAGAAAAATGATCAAAACCATTCATAAAAAGAAGTAAAATCTTTCATGTAAAAATGTCCCAACAAAAAAAATATAACTTAATTCTATAAAACGACCACCAGATAACATGTGGCAACAATGTGATAGTAAAACAAATACGAGAAAAATATTGAGCAGTGAGAACATAAAAATAAAACGAAAACATAAAAATGTAAAAAAATTGAGCCATTCAAGTCAATCTCTCAATATATCTCTAGTGTAGCAGTATATTAAGACACATAAATGTAGTTATTGAAAGTAGTCTGCCGAAAATCTAGCAGCTACCCTAACCAGGTAACATATATATTCGACAAACTAAGCCATTACTTGATCACGGAAACCAGTAGGATCAGCAACCATGCCCTCCATTGAATTAAAGTCATCACGGTTTGTCACAGAAGAACCAGAAGGAACCTATTTCAATCAAACTCCAAACAAATCACAATTTTGAAATAAATAAGAAGATAATAGCACAATTCATTAGAAAAAAAGAATCTATATTAACACTAACAAATCCACCTTCTTATCCTTTGATTGCCTCAGCTTATCATCTTTGCCAATATTTAAAGACGTCAGAGAGTTTGCACTGGCTGAGGGGTTTTTCGCAATCTCAACCAGCTGCTGCAAAGATTCTGGAGACCCAGGCCTAATAGCAAGCTTAATCACATACGAAAATGTCAGAAGACGTCCCAAATTCTTCTTAAGAACATGTTAAAGCAAATAAATGCACAAGCAAAAGAACCAACAACGAACATCATACCTTGGTTAAAGCATCAATAACATTATACAATTCTGATGCACTGACTGTGGGTTCCTGAAGCACAAGAGTCTTGACCAAAGAGATAGCAAAGTCTGTAGCAGCCTCTGTTAAGAAAATGTCAAAATAAATTCAAGAGGCAAATGATCAACATAAACACAAATGAATGGCCGAAAATGATAAACATACTGTTTCTTCCCCCATCAACCAGCTTAGCCAGATGCACATCAAACTCGGCAAGGTTTAGCAACTCAGAGCGAATGAGGCCGCTTGTGATATCCTTGTTAAGCTTTCTTTCCTCATTGGAATAAATTACCTGCCAACCCTTAATCATATTACTTCCACGATTTTTAGAGTAACAAAAGGAGATAAGACATTGACACAAGAATAGGACCAAGGTTCATACAATATGAGGAAAACGCAATTGAATAGCCTAAAGATTATTCAAATATAATAAAAAATGTTTTACTCAGGACAAAATATGCACAACAAAGGTCCTTGTATAAGCACCCAAACAATGCAGCCAATATAAAACTTGTTGGATTAAATTTCAAGTATGTTCCCATGGCAAGACAAAGCCAATGACCTACCCAGTTTGTCAACTCCTTCACAACAAGCTTGCAGACATCGCGAATGGCAACTAGAAGTGAAATATAGGAAGTAACATGTATGCTGTTTGAAGCATTCTCATATAATCTTTGGAAGACCTGTCCCAGTGAAAAACAATTACAGTCCTTATCAACTCAAGATAACCCTCGGATTAAGATGTGATATTTAATAACTCACCCTTTGTGCAACAGCCAACGCCACCTCATCTCTGCCATTGCACCTGAGAAGGATATCTGGCAACTCAGCAATAACAACCTGCATTAAAACGAAAAAAAACTTTTGACCACCGTACAAATAAAATGAAAGAACATTGTAATTATTGACAGTCACATTAAGCAAGGACATCATGCAAAAATAACAGCACGATAAACATGAAAGATATTAAGGGGAAAAAAATGCAGTTTAGTATCATCCATAGATTGATAGAGAAAGTATTGATACCTGAATATCAGTATCAGCAGCATCTTTTGCAACAAGAGAATCCAGCTGGCAAAGTAAAGTACAACTTAGGCCACATAGAATATAGAAAACATTATTGAGTCCCATATACCTACTTACAGAATACAAAAGATGATCATTGACATACCCTCTCTACAACAATCAGATACTTGTCCAAAGCATCACCAGTACTCAGTGAAGGTTCTGCAACACTAATAACCAAACGGTCTGCAGGAGGAGAAGAGCTCATGAAAGTTCCCGATTCCTAATAATCATCAACTGTAAGTTACATTCAAAATAATAAATTCCAAACCAAATATGAGATCAAAGTAGAAACCTCATACATGAGCTACACTAGAAGTCTCCACTGGACGTAACTCCCCAGGCATAACAGCTGAAGTGAATGGAGGATTAGTTGTGTTAACATCCGCAGCGTGCTGAAGACCACTTTCACTTGTACGAGAGGTTGAGCTGCATAGATGATGAAAACATTTTTCTCATTACAATGCTGCCCTCAGAAAGGAACTGTACTCTCACATGGAGAGAGAAGCCAATCAAAGCTCAAATTCACCTCATAATTGGAGAAGAACCACGATCAATTTCCTCAGGTATAAAATCAATTTTCTGTGCAATTGCACCAAATCCTTGAGCCCCTTGGGCTGCAGGATAAACAACTGCATTTAATTGTCCTGATGAAGTATAAACATGAGCTAATCCAGGATTTGTAGAACCTGCAGATTGTCCAGAAACACCAGAAGGCATAATGCTTGAATTCTGTGCAGACTGATTTTGCCATGGGAATCGAATAAAATCCTGGCATTCATAAAAAAAATTAGTGTCAACCACAAGCAGGAAAATGCTTAGAATCATAAATGCAGAAACTAGCCTCATAAACATGCTGCTGGGCTATGGATAAGCGACCAGGCTTTGGGCGAAGTGCCTCTGGAACACGAACAAAGGGTCCTTGAGTATATGTAGCTGCATTGTAAAATTGAGAGCCAACTCCTTCTCTCAGCTTCCTCCTCTGAGAAAGTTGTGGAGCCAACTCACCATCAATAATTTGCATCGCCTGTATAACATAAAGAAAAGAAGTGGCAAAATATGTCACAACACTTGTACAGTATGTTTTTGTGTCAAGCATTACCAACTACTAAACAATATTATTCACAGACAAATTTGGCCATGCAAAAGCAACACAGACTGCAAAGTTTCCACTCCCATGGCATAGGCACACATGTAAAAAGAAGATTAACTACAATAAACTAATAACATACCTTCTCCGTGGCAGATTGCTCAATAAGTGCACAACCAAGATCAAGATTGTCATTTGTCATAAGCTCGATAGCTTGTTCCAGTTCTCCATTAGCATTCATTGATTGTAGCAAAGATTTTATATTGGCAGTCAAAGCAGTATGAAGCAGTTCCTAGAGGAGAATAAAACATGTATATGAGCTAGGGAAAAACTCATCACATAACATTCGTATAAAGAAAACAAACCTTGCATGTCACATGAGCTAAACTTCCTGCTAGACTAGCCACCATCAAACGTGCAGCATTGTAAACGCGATTTTCATCAGATTCCATGGTAAAGTCCTATTATGTATGTCAAACATCAAAATACTCACCAGTAGTAACAAAGATCAAATAAATTATGTAATCCATAAAAAGACAAAGACATAGCTGACAAACCTTTAGCACAAGTTCCATGGTTGTGTTCATTGCTATTTTAACACTGCGCCCCACAATGGGAACCATAATCTCTTTAACTGACTTGTCCAATGCTACTTGAATAACCCTACGACAAACACATTCTTATTACAGAAACACCTTCAAATGCATATAAATCAATATCAAAACAAAGAATGTATCAAGTTGAGACCGATGGAATCGCCCATTTAAGCCCAGTGAATCAAGCTTATTGTTGACGACAATTTGACCACCAATGTTAGGAATTGCAGCAGCCAGCTGCACATATCAAATACCAAAAATGTCAATAGGTAAATCTTGAGACACCTGAAAATAGAATTGTCAACTTAAGGACTGCCATGATGTAACTAGATGTCTTTGACAGGTCAACATAAATTTCACAAGACTAGCAAACATTACTTCCTTTAGCAACCATTCAAACAACTCAACAAATTTGGTGACTTCGTAGCTTTCATGCAAAACCAATCACCTCAATAAGCTTTTATCTAGTTGCTAACAGTCGGCTACTCGGGTTGCCCCAGTAGAGTTATCTTTAATCCATTAAAATTCTTACAAGTTAACGTTCAAAAAGCTCAAAGTGTGCATCATAACATCACAATTTTGCAGCTATTTCATAGAACGAAGCATATCAATCCAAGACTGCAGATATCCAAACTTATCAAATATAACTGTAGTAATGTACTATCTGACCCGTTTCCTATCATGCCATGGACTATTTAAGCTTTTGCATTAATTGAAAGAGAACATTGATTTACTTTGTTGCTCAGGACAACTAACAATAATTGAAAAAAAAAAAAAAAAAAAAATAGCAAACTTCGTAAGGATGCCAACCTGACCAACTTGATAAGATGGTTGAGATGGAGACACTGCTGAAAGCCCTTGACCAGAAGGAAGCAGCTCTGGCAAGTTCAAAGGTCCAATCTTCTCGTCCTCGCCTAATGAACTTGAGGACAGATGGATTGATGCATTATTGTACTGCAGCAAACGATCAAGTTATACATGCAAAGAACATATAGAACCAGAAATCACACTACATAGGCATAATAGAAGAGGTAAAACCTGGCTCAAAGCATTAACATGGCCACTAGAGAGAACAGAATTGGTGATGTCAGGCTGCAAATCAACTTGGTTTAAAGCAGCGATTACTCCTGCATTACCATCATTAACAGCATTTGCCTGTGTCACACCTAAATCCTTAGTAGAAAAATCAGGATTTCCTTCAGTTTCACGGTGGCAATCTTTTAGCAATGAAGTGGGCTTTACATCCTTCATTTCTACACCAAGATTCTTAAACAGAACCTGAAAGATAACAAAATATATAAAAATAATAATAATCGTTAAAATATACAGAATCATTGAACGATATGGAGTAATGAAGGCTCCATTGTCGACAAATCACATACCTCAATGTCAAATTTTAGATTCATTTTTAGGCTAGGCAATGCATAGATCTCAGCAAGTAGAGACAGAATGCCCATAGTCCATGGATTTGGAGGCTGATAAGCAAGGCTAGATTGACAAGGCTCCAGAATCTGCAATAAAAAAAAAAGAAGCTTTTAGAACATCTAAGAAAAGCTACGCAAGGAAGCAGGCACACATATCAAGACATCTCACCTTTGAGGTGAACGGGATCACTGCGATCATTAATCCCTTCTTGTATGCCTAAAAAATTATAATCACAATGCACGTCAGTAGGATGAGCAGATAAGACATATTCAACACCTAATTATGCACTGGCAATAACAGACCTACACAATACAATCACTAAAAAAGTTTTGGTGGAACAGCCATTAGCAGATCAAACTTGGAAAACATCTCATCATCAAAGAACTCAGGAGATATCCAAAATGAAATATATCCAACATTCCAGTCAGTCAGCATCATAACCTAATACAGACAATATCTACCTCAATTATCAACAGTTTCGGATCAATTTCCCTGGCTCTCAATGTTTGATTTCTACCAATAGTGAACTTCCCAAGCCAACTTCCCAAATTTTTAAGCAATGACCTCTCTTCCGAACTAGATTTTATTAGTTCTGATCTCAAAAGGACCTGATGAAACAAAAGAAATATACAAGAGCGTGACCAAGGAACAAGGACATGTACCATAATCTAAAAAACAAAAGAAAAAGAAAATGCACCTTGCAGTTTTCATAAGTGACTTTAACAATCTCCTGGTTAAGAGACCTAGAATTGACTTTGTCCAAGAACTTCAAATATAAATCATGAAAATTTGGCTCAATACTTGCTCTGTCAAAGATAAAATTCACTAAGTACTTGCCTCAAAAAATTGCCAAAACAGAAGGAATCTGTTTGCAGTAAAAAAAGACATGGTTCAATTTAGATAAATAAATATTGCATCTTGGACATAAGCGGAGGCAAGGGAATGATCAACCATCAGAAACTTTCTTCCTTGATGACATTTGAAGGGTAAAAAAACACACTCACATGCAAACACAGAGAGAGAGAAAGAGGCATAGGAAAAACAGTCATATGAATGACCATGAAAATAATAGAAAAAGATTAAAACAGCAGTGTATCGCAAGCTACATGATGAAAAAAATCAAACAAAATAGAAAAATAACTCAAAGGTTAACAGGCATGATTGTCAAATGAGTGAAAATAACCATGGTTCATAAAAAATAAAACAACCTTTTCATCACCATGTACTGCGCAAACCAGGGATAGTAATGCTCTTTTAGAATCTCAGTGAATTCCTTAGTTTTGGTATCCATATTTGTTGCTGAAATATTGTTAATCATAAAAAATATCTTATCTTGGATATCTGACCCAGGTACCTGCAAAAACAGAGTCCTTGTTAACTACTAAGAACATCAAGTATCAAGAAAGTAGGCTAATAGTAATAACAATGATAATGAAATAAAATAATAAATTCTACTACCTAATCCTAACTAATTGCACAATAGACACGTTATAGATATGGAAATATCTGTAATTGGATGCACACTAAGCATCCTCCATCTGGGCATTGGAAGAGCTAGGCATAAAATAATAATCAGTAACCCCCACAAAAATATCATAAAGATTGCACCCTTGTTGATAACATAAAATCAAAACCACTGGTACAGTCAAAAGAACTGAACATATGACAGAGAACAATCAATAGACGACAAACGTACATCAACTGGAGTATCCCGTTTTTCAGCAGCCACAACTAGAGTCTCAATGTTTAAAGCAGATCCAAAACCAATGTTGTATGAGTGCTGTCGTGGCATTCCTGCAGAATTTTTTTAAAAAAATAAAAAGGCAAGTGCATGAAACACAAGATGAGGAAGGACAAAAATATGTCACACAGTCACCTGAAGACGTCAATCCACGAGAAGACCGAAATAGACCCGAGGATTGAGGAACAGACTGAGACCCATTTGCACCAGCCTGAGAAGGAACAGTCGGAACTGGTTGAGTGGAGGTCCCCTAATAGAAAAAATAATTCAACTAAGTTAAACATGATGATTATATTCTAACAGAGAGAATAGATGTGTTCAAAACAATGCATTGCCAGAAATAGAGTTCCTGAAATATAACCTTCTGACTGTTATTAATTGTGTCAGCATTCAAGGTTCCAACTAGTGGCTGTGCAACTGATGCTCCAAATGGATTGACATAGTTAGCCGGTGCTACAGAAGCTTTCTGTTTGCCGTCCAGTAAACCTTGATGCTTTGATTGTTGCTGATGCGGGGAAGGGACATGCAGATTGTTCACTAACTGCCATGATGCTTCAGATGCCTGGAAAAAACAAGCAGTTGCCAGATGTAAGAAATATGGAAAGGAAAAGATTGAATAAATAGGAACTTCAGGAAGACAGTATGCCTCAATATTCTCCTTCAGAGTAGAAACCCGGTTCTGGTCAATGGATGCATTGTTAGTTCCACTAGTTTCCAATTGACCTGATGAAACCCGAGCAAGAGCTCTTTCAATAAAATTAACAAGCTCCGGCCGAGTACTTTGTAAAGGAGATATCTGCAGAATATGATTGCAGTATTGAGGCCACTCAACCAAACGGTCAATGAATTGCTCTAAAGCCTTAGCTCCAAATAAGAACATCTGTGCACCAAAATATCATATGAAAAGAATAGTGAAACGAACAGTATTAAGTCTAGAAAAAGAAATAAAGTTCGAGAGCAATTTGAATACAGACCTTTGAATCAACAGATTCACGCAGAGCATCTAAAACATTTTGTAGGGCCTTGCTAAGTATAGGGTGCCCAACAAGCTTGTGCTTAATTACTGAGCCTGCAACAGTTTCACCCAAAAAACAATTAGAACAAGCTCGATAGGAAGCATTTGAAGTCTGAAAATGAACCAATGACAGTTCCATCCAAATACCCATATGAACAAGCAAATGAAAAGCATTTAAACCTAGTACACGAATCACAAGATTTACAACTGTAGCACTTGTAAAACAACAAGGATGGCAAGCATGTGAATAACTTCAATTGTAGGATCAGCAATCCTGCCATGTGGGGCTTGCTAAGATGGATAAATGGTCGTCCACTTACAAAGTTCAACATAAACTTATATAATCAGACCTTCGGTTAGTATCATACAAATTTTCACAAACTGAAACAGAAGATATAGGAACCAAAACATGGACTCTACCAAGCTCGGAATGAATTAGAAGCTGATACACCATCCATATAGGAGCTCATCTTTTCATCTATGTAGATAGAATCACCAAAATGGAGCCGAAAATGTACCATTCACAAAAAGAAAATGTAATGCACATATAACCACAAAAAAAGTATCAACATAGCGAATGAAGAAAAGTACCAAATAGTACAGCAGCAATTTTAAGTTGTTTTTCTGGGTACTCCGGGTAGAATTTGTACTCGTAGAATATGTTAGCTATTATGCAGTCGAAAATAGGCTTCTCCCTGCCATTGTACAGAATGAAGCACATCAGAACAAAAAATGATCATAAAACTGCACTTCAAGCAGCACAAATTATTAAAATACAAAAACTTGGTTAAGATAAACACATGGTTCAGCAAAGGATTTACTCTAAATTTAAAATAGTCTTTATCTACACGTTGAACATAGTAAATTAATAATCTTTATACTTGCTAAACCGATTTTAATAGGCATGTAACTAAGCCTAATTACAATAGATCCACCTTCCAATAGTGGAATCCTTGAAATGCGCAAGCATTTGAACCATTGCATCAACAGACAACTGTCCAGAAAACATCTGATGAAAATAAGCATTTGCTTCAGCATCAACATCCTCAGAACTTTCTTCTGGAGGAACTGAATTTATTGACCCTGAAGAAATCTGTAATTGCTTCATTTCATTGACCAATTGCTGGGCCATAGGTTGTTCGATAGCCTTAAGAACCTGATAACACAGCAGAGTCATTATCAATTCTACAAGAAAACCCTTCTTGGACTGAAACAGCCAGGAACATACCTTTAGAAAACTGGCATATGATTCCGCATAAATTTTTCCCACAGTAGTAGTGTGTTCGTGCTCACCAACAACCTTAGATATCCCTCTCCAAAAGTTAAAGCACTCCTACAAAAGAAATTAATGAGCTTCTTAATAGAAATCACTAAAAAATTTTGACAATATATAAATTCAAATCCTCTGGTTGTATTTCTGAATTACTTTCTTTCCATCATGGATATAAATTAATGAGAAAAAATAGCCTTCACCTGCAGTCAACCGATCATCAATCTACTTCAGACTAAACCACCATGGATAAGATTGATTACTTCATCTTATTTTGGCAAAGTTAATGGGGGCAAGATATAAAATTAAATAGAAATGCGTTTTTCATTTTTAATTTGGAACGTAGTATCTTAAATTTTAAAGAGCCTTTAGTCACAGTAACATGTCACACAAAGACAATAAAGTGTCTTTATAGGCCAAAACTACTAGACAACACCTTTAAAAATAGCAGAAAAATTTTCATTTCTAAATGTACAAATATAATCCCCACCCACCAATAAACAATAAATGGATTATAAACACCAGCTCACCTTATACAATAAATCTTTGTACATGTTGATATTTTTATCCAACCATTTTTCAAAACTGATAATTTCCTTCTTAGAAGCAAGAATTGCAAGTTTTATACTGAATGAGAAAGGAGCCCTTTCAAGAACCGTAGATAGGATCTGCATAAAATAGAAATCAAGAATCTTTAAGTAAGTAAATCATTCTACATACCAGACAAAAAACAAAAAAATTCAGATTCCACAAGTATTTCTGCACAAAATAGGAATTACAACATAAAATGATAAAATCAAAAGCACTCATAAAAAAAACACAAAGATGAAATCTATAATGTGAACTTAAAAATCTTGAATCAATAGAAAATTTATCTTTTGTACAAACGATGAGAGTCTGACACTTCGAGAAACATTATTGACAAGAATCAAATCGGTAAAGGGGAACGACAGGGCAAAATTCATAAGAAATCAAACAACATGAGGTGTCTAGACCAATTATAAGATGCCACCGATATTTTATTTACGTCTTTCAAGATTTTGACATTTAAATTTCGCAGTGAGGAATCAGTGACTTGTAATTGACCAGACTCATCAGCCTTGTCAACATACGCTTTACCTAATTCTACATTTTTCTCATTTAACCTTCAAAGGTTCCATCTATAAGTACTTAACAGCTTGTTCCTCATAGATAAAACGTAGGTGGAAACCAAAAATAATACACAGCATGGAGATGTTGGCCAGCGAGCATAACCAATTAGTCAGACCAAACAAGCATGTGGAAATTTTCCTTGGAGATTCTCCAAAATAGAAAATTAAGTCACTTCTCTGATTTAATATTTATGTTGGTAATTCCCAAGCTCCTTTTTCTTATCTTCCTCCCCTTCCACCCTTAAATTCAAGCACTACTCACCTAGCCATCACCATGTCCAGTAACTACCACCATCATTGCCACTAAAAAAACATGTTTGTTTCTTCTCTTCTTTCCAACCCTCTCTCTCTCTTGCAAGACAACTCGGTATTCGTTCTCTCCAACTTGATCCTACCAGAAGTAACAAAGTTCGCATCATAGGAACTCTATACCGTTTAGAAGTCCAAGAGGATAAATGCCAGATAGATTGGAGCATAAAAGTACTAACTATACATAGACAACTAACAAGTACACCATTCAAGTAACCATATAGATATATATACCATTTATTGGGTAGATTTTGAATAATTTACTAAACCAAATGGACCATACCACTTCCCTTTGAATGTTAGAACTAAATAACAAAGGAACTGAATGCTAGAATAAAATAACAAAGGAACTTGAAAAAAAAAAACACACACACACACAAAGACAAAAAAGGGGTAAAGCCTTCCACTCTTTCTTCTTTCCGAGAATACTACTGAATGCAAACCAAAATGAAAATAATAATCTATGCTGTCTAGTATGAGTTTGGGAGGATTGTCCTATTTTAGTATGAGTAAGGGCGGAGCATTCATCACATTTGAGTCCAAACCAAAATGAGTGAACAAAGTTGCTACTGTTTGGAACCAAACCAAACCATAATTCTAGATAGAACTGAATTTTTGGCTCGTTCAATTTGGTTTCCGCGAGACGAAGTAATGCAAGCTAGGCAAGAAAGAAATGACCCTTTCTCACTACAACAAAAATTGACGATGATCCAAAAAATGACGCTCAGTACCAAAAAAATCAATGCCCTGATGGTGAAAAGAAATTACAAATTATTGAACTTCAAATCAAAGAGATATTCCCATTGCCCAAGTTCCTCAAAGAGTTATAGAACATTCAATCAAAGAAAAAACCTTTCCGACCTAGGTCCTCTATTCAGGGATGGGTAGTACGAGAACCACACTCATGCACAAAAACGAAGGGGCAAATGCATTTTTCACCTTCAATATGTTTAAAATCGCTTCCGAACAGGAACTGAACCCTCTAAAATATCCCTCAACCTATATAAAGTGAAATTTTCTTGGAAACAAATTAGTATAGTGAAATGGCCAGTTTTCATACCATCAATCAAAAGGCCATTAAAGAATATCTCGGAAATAACTAGTGATGGTACTCACTTTGCATTATGTAATCATCAACTGCACCTAAAACCATTTTAATCAATGGAGCTTAAAAACAGCTTCCAATGTGAGGTGACAACATTTCATAGTATTCAACTGGAAAAAAATGAAGCAAAAAGCAATAGATTCATCCCATTTTCATTGACATATACACTAAGAGAATCATAACAAGCATAACAACTCATTCGACTTAGCGGACTGAAAAAAATATTAAAAGATAATACCTTTAACTCTAAGCAGGTATCAAGAATGTTGATCATGCTATCCGGAACAGTTAGATGAGCATTAATAAATCCAAATAAAACAAGATGCGGATTTAATTTCCACAAAATATGAAGAGTATTGTTTCTATTGGCATCTCGAAGTAAAGCTGGCAACACTGAAAAAGATACTTCATGCTGGAGAAAGTTAAAATCAGACTGCAACAAAGAACAAGTTTCATCAACTATAAATAATACCCTCCAGGTGCATAAGGGCAATGAAAAATTAAAAAGAGAAATTGACGAAGGCATACAGAAAGATAAGCAAGCCCAATCAACAGGATGTCAGGACAGTGCTGGATGGGATATTCAATTATTTCTCTCACAC
>JAVDBV010002940.1:0-17995 GCA_032619315.1 Piper longum
GAGCCGAGGTTGAGATGCGTCGGAGGCGGCGGTGGAATCGCGACGGCGGAGGCGAAATCGCGGCGGCGCGACGCGATTTAGGGTCGGGGTGATTTAGGTTTTTTTAGGCAAATTACCATTTTACCCTTGATAAATTAATTTACTAAATATTAAACCTAGGGCATTTTAGTAATTATATAAAAAAACCCGAATCGGCCGATTCAGCCCGATTCTGATTCCGAGTTAACTCGCGCGGAATCGGGCTGAATCGGCCGATTCCGGCGCCGATTCGGGGCCGACCGATTCGGCCCCGAAATCGGATCGGCGCCGAATCGGCCGAGTCCGATCCGACTCGGCCGATTTTCTCATCTCTGATTCCGACAATATGAATATAGGAATACAAGTAATCTACACCTTAGACTGTTTGTCAGTCGTTGACATGCAAACCCTACGACTTGGCCTCTCGACCCTCACTCGATAGGCCTAACCTCTCGGCTCACCAAGCATCAGGGTGCCGAATAACACAGGTGGGACCCTTGGTCTAAGGGTGGAACCCGACTACTCCGGTAGTCTCCCTTGGAGGCTCAGGCCTACTTCATGACCAGGTTGCAGCTTCCTCCCACTCAATGCTCTCCACAAAGAATGACAACTCCTTTATATAGAAGTCTTGAGCTAATGTGCAACACGTCATCACTTGTATCCTCACCATCCAAGCCTTTGATCAATGGCTCGAATTTAATCAGACACGTCATTGGCCTCTTCGAGTTCCATCATCGTTGTCTCCCCGAGCAAGGCACACCTTGCTTCGAACACATCATTCAACCCTTGGTGTTTCGTCTGCAATTATCGGAAACTCCCTTGGTGCGTCTTGGCTAAGTGATCGAGCCCTTCTGGTTCAACTCAGCCAACCCTTGTATCGGCCCACTATTGGTATGTTCCAGACTTGCACTCAGTATTGGACACGGTACTGGCTGCCCGGCATACTCGGTCATGGCGCTCGGTCATCTGCACCCTTTGCTCCCACTAGCCTCGACCTCGCCAACGTCTGGACCATTAGACCCCACGCACTTGTCGGCACTTTGCCTGCACATTAACAATATTAGAACTCAGTAGGTTGTTCCACCATCTGGATAACTCCAACTATCCAATTGGACACGAGATTGTTAGGGACAACCGCCAAACCCTAACTCCCGACCGTCTCGTGAGCTATACCCATAACAAATGCCAAGACTGGTGACATATGCAAGCAGAGAGTTGATCCAAACGAAGCTTCTTCGACGGATAACACTAGACAAAGCCCTGCGCCAACTCTAAAAAACATGGATTTTTGTTTACACTTTAAGCTGTCTTGCCCTCTGGCCGTCCATTGACAAATTTTTATTACTAATAAAAATTAAATTGAAAGAGCAATGTGTTCTGGTTTATTTGAAATCTTTGACTATTGGAACGAGGACATAAAACGACATGTTTCAGTGATCAACCGTCATATTTTTGCCAACGGTTGAAATTTTATATAACGACCAAAGTGTATAGTAGCATCGAATGACGAACATATATCAGATTTTTTCGTACCTCGGTTTCATATTGCTACACAAAATTGCTCGTGTACACAAAAGTTTGGAGCCTCCATCCCATGTTTTACAAATATATACACACACACTAAGTATTGTAAAGACAAACTTCATATTAAATGCTTGAAATTATGAAATCTAAAGACACTATGAATTCATTGAATCAAACCATCCAAAATTCTTCTTTTTTTTATAAAAAATGAAACCAAAAAGAAAAATCTTGTCAAGAAGAAGAACATGCTCTTGAAGAGTGCGGGCGAGCGTGAGATCAGCGACCCTCAAGGACCCCATTAAACCATCCAGTGGAGTTCTATTTGAGCTATGAACCAAATTTGAATTATTATCAAGCTGAGTTGAGTTGAACACTTTCTCATTCAAACTCAATTTTGGGAATTTAAGTTAGAGTTCAAGCATTTAAATGTAAAATTTAGAATCGAATTCAAACAAATCTAATATCAAATACTCATGACCTGGTTCGCATTATTAGCAGCCCTACCCCTCGTCGAGATAGAAAATGTAGCCAATATGGGCACTGTACCACACAACTGGACTGAAGGAAAGATCCGGATGATCATTAGCACTAGTGGGAAAGCGCGCTACTCTTTTCTTCAACCTTCAATTCGAGGCTTGGAGGATAATTTTGAGGGGTTTCTTCTGTTTATGTCTCAACCAACCCAATCTATTTCTGATTTTTAGATCACTTTTCCATAATTCCCCAATCCCCACACAAGCCAGGGGTAATAACGACCTTAAAGGAAGAAGTAACATCAAACTCTCAAATTCTAAATGAGATAGTATCATCCCAGCTACCGGTTATTGTGCACGCCACGGCACGTATACGGGAATGTGCGTCCCCATGATTCTTGACGATAGAGATCATCAATGGTCCGGACTTTGAGGACGTGCATTCTTATGTTCATCCCCACTGGCGTACACAAGTTCCGCTCCATCCCATCAAGTCATTGCAGTATGTAAGGTTATGTTCTCAATTCTTGCCATCGTAGGTGGTAATAGAAACGTTAATAATAAAAAATGACAGAACATGCTGCATAATTAAAATAGGTTTGAAGCAAAGAGTGGCAATTTTAAGTGTCATTTAAACAAAATTTGATCATGAGTAAGGCGGCACAATGTTGCAGCTAAAGAGGCAGGGCTTAAAACTTTCATCTAGTTCGTATTTCTAACTCATAAAGAAGTAAATAACTATTTTAAGAGCTTATTCAGCAGCAAGTCTCCCTTTAGCATTACAACTGGAAAAACCATTCTTCAAATACCGCTAGAATCACAAATAAACTATCTTAAATTAAATATTTACTGCTTCACTTCCTAACTCAATAATATATAACTAGAGAAAATTAATTTTTCTGGTGCCCTGACCAAGGGACTATTTGCCTTGTATTTATATTTATTCACATGTTAACGTGTTAAGCCATAAAAACTTACTTGCACGTGAATAAGAGTGTTAAAGTAAATATTTATTGGTCTCTTTTTAACAACTCAAGTTTTTGGGACGAATAATTAGACTATTTAAAACTTACAAACTACATGTAGCATAACAAAATAACAAAGTCTTGTGAACTGTACTTCAAATTTAAGTAAAAGAACGAAAAATAAATAGTATATACAAAGCAAAATTGACTTTATACAATAAAAAGTTACTTCCACGGGAGAAATACAAAAAAGGAAAAAGATCCACCACAATTTCCTCTTATGCTGAGGGGCACAAGAGTTAATTAGGTTTGCCTTGCTTAGGAAGATGATTTAGAAAAAATACATGAGATACTTATATAAAATGTAACGAAGGGCAGAGCAAAAAGCATACTCAACAGGCACAAAGGCCATGTAAAACACAAAGATATTCCCCGTTAAGTGACAAGTACCAATGTCTTGAGTAACAAAGGGCAGAGCAAAAAGCAATATTCCATCGTCTCGAGTATATCTATCCTGTTAATTTCCCCAGCAGGTTGAACCAATGACTTCTGAGGGCTTCACAAGCTTTGGAACATGAAAAAGCCTGAAACGTCATGTTTTCTTCATGAATCATTTCCTTTGCAAGACCTAATCGTTTCCTTTGTCAATTGGCATCTCCACCTGCATCATATCGACAAACTAGTAGGCTTCTCTAAATTTGATTCATGCAACTGAACTTTCATGAACAACCAATTGCTCATCATATAAATAAGAAAGTCAGTTAAACCTTTCCCCTCAACTTCTCATACAAAAATATCTTGCATGCAACTTTAATGTTTTCTCGAGAAACAACCTGCATTTTCTTTTAGATAGTGAAGGTCGATTCTAAACGCAAGACATCGATAGAAAGATCAGATCACCAAAGTTTTGCAAGCGACTCCACTAGTTAACATTTGTGCAATATATTCTACAAGTTAGCAAGCTGGAGCAAGAAAAGAGAAATGGGAGAGTTAAACTCTCTCATTAGAGCCATAATAGGAGAAAGGCTCAAAATCATAGACCAATCATCTATTATAATCATCGATTGAATAGAAAACACTAAACCAAGTGAGATAAAAGACAAAAGGATGTTCTTCAGTACAGATTATTACGGAGAAGCTATAATGACCATAAGATAATAGAAGAAACTGAATCTGAAATGTAGGTGCGCTAATGAGGGAGTGCACAATCACAAAGAAGCTTGTTCACCACTCCAATTATGCCCATCAATTTTCTGTAAAATGAAATGTTGCTTCTTTTTTTCATCATAATAGGTAATCTATACAAGGTGACATGTGAAGTTCAAACTTAATTTTAATCCCCCTTCAAAGTTCCGATAACGAGTTTGAAAATACCTATCATACCTCATATTCCCCCAGTTGAAGTATAAGAACATATGCTAAAATATTTTCTTTGTTCTGCTCAAATGAAGGTATAGAGATTAATTTTGATAATCACAATGAATAAGTCTAGTCAAAGAGAAAACACACGAAGTGCACTCACTTCTTGTTGTTCAGAGGCATCCAGGAGAAAATGGACCGATCCAAAACCACTTGCCAAGGTTTTTTCATAAAGGGTTTTGTTGACCAACAGGTGCATGAAATGTATTGTACATGGAAATGCTCCAAAACCTCCATCGTAATGCTCCGCTGCTTGCTGAGTCATTTTCTCTCAGTAAAGCAAAATAAGCTCCCGAAAAGCTGGTTCCTATGAAAGTTGAAAATTCCATAAAAGAGAAAGATAAATTCATTATATACACAAAATCAAAAGCATAAACATGTTTGAATTTATTATCAAGAAAAAAGAAAGATAAATTCAATATTATATGATATTTTCCCGTCATTTTTTCCAAGCACAAAAATTAAGAAGACTCTTAAACGATTTTATTCGTTTTGCTTAAGCCATATGGAGAAGCAATAATCCAATACACACTAACCAAATCCCACGAAAAGCAAAACAGGGGATTCACTATGAGAAGAACATGTTCCATACTGTCCATATCCATAGGTTCCAATGCACAAGATCACGCAGCATTTACTGTTGAGGATGTCGTCTAGTATTACACCAATGCAATTATAGGCACTAATGCAATTTGATCAGCTATTTGAAGACAAACATAAGATTTGTTCTCAAGATCATTGAATTATTTTTCTATCAGACAAAGAAGGGCGGTTGTTTGAAATGTACCGGTAAACAAAAATAACTTAGTGTTTCTTCCCCCTTATTCACCTTACTTGTATGCCTGATTGTATTAGTTCTCTCCTTTAACATATCACCATTTAAAAATAAAAACCCGGATTCGCTCGATCTTCCACCGAACTCATCCAAACAAACCCGATCGTACTTGAGACGCCGTCGAGCGTTGAACTTGATCTCCGAGATGCGCGACGAAACTTCGCCGATTGTCGACGACGTGAGGTATAATTACCTCTGATTTAATTATTTAAATTTGATAATTATTAGCACAACATGTTAGGATTGATTGTTGATAAAATGAATGTCTGATTGTGAACGAAGTAATGACTTGCATGATTTGCTTGATAATGAGCGGATGTTAGCGATCTAATTAGGTAAATTAAATCTGAACATGCTAATAGACTACGACGTAACTTAGAAACACATAATAAAATTTGTATGAATAGGATGAGTTAGAATTATTTTCACATTGATGATTGTTGATTGGTGATAGATAATGAATGTGTTGTGTATGTGATGTTCATATGAGTTTGATGCATCATTTAGTTAGTGGGTGTTAGTTTATAGATTTAATGTATAGGTACGAAGTAGGAGCTCATTGCCTAAGCGTGAGGACACGCTTTGAGCTTTTACCAGATCCGTTTAGGACTCATCTCTATTTTACGTTCTATTCTATTGTATGTTTGGTTTATTACTTGCAGGACGGGTTAAGTAGCATTGTATCGAATCCCACTTAACCTCGGCTATTTTAACGAACTGGTTTTCGAGATTAATAACCCTCGAGGATGAGATTCATCGAGTATTTTTTCGAAAATAAGATCCACTACAAATTGTCTTCGGGCCTATTTTATAAATCCTTTCCCAAGCCAATATATATAATTTTATTGAGTTTTTAGTGAGACAAGAAATGGAAAAACCGACTTGTATATACCATAAGGGTTTTGTGCATTCATCCATACATATAGTAAATTGTATATTCATCTTAAGACACCGAGATTAGATCCATACGAGTTCGATTCGGGTTAGCAGACCCAACCGGGGCCTATGACTCAATTCACGAGAGTGAACCAGATTTGGGGTGTTACACTAGCAACAGGTCAAATATAAAAATTTACTAAGGTGGATTGTGAGACCCTTTTAACTTCGTCTAATATTTAATACCTAATGGAGTGAGAGTGAAATATAAATTTTCAACTTGAATAACTACTTTTGAAAAGATACTTAAGTCCATTACGTTACACTTTAGACTGAGCCGTTACAATATAATTACTTGATAAAATTAAAAAATATCATCTTTTAATTGGTAAAATATCTATAAATAAAATTAATTAATTTTTATTTCTCAACTAAAAATAGTTGTCAAAATCAATTTATCGTGACTTTTGATTTTTACTTTAAGTTTGTATATTATTATGTTTTATTTTCTTTTAATATTTTTCTATCCGATGGGCAATCACATGTTACTAGTGGGAGGGAAACTATATGAGAGTATAATTTTTTCCATAATTTTTTAATTGATAATTACCTATTAAGTAGATAAATTTTATTTATTGAAATTTGAAGCTTGGATATAGTTGAAATAGATAATTCATTTTAGTGTAAAAGTTCAAAATAAATTTGTAAGAGATTTAAATCGTAGATCTTTCTCCATTTAAAGCTGCCTCAAAATAGACGAAAGATGCCTTCTTTATTTTTTAAATTAAAGGTATCCATTAGTTACAACCTTGTCATATTATTTATCATACAAAACAAGTTTGATATACCAAACAAGCGACAATTTCTTATTTAGAAATCTAAAATGAAAATATGTCAAGAAGTTTCATAAAAAATAGTGAACATTTTTTGATGTTACAAAGTAGTTAGAAAATCAGATCAAATTACCAAAAAAAAATAAAAAATATGAATTGTATAAAATAACTTTATTTTAAAAAAATTAAAAACCAAACCAAAATTATAACAATTTTTTTCTTTTACAAGGGATTGACCGGATCCGCCGTCCGGATGACTCTCCCATCCGTCATGGACAGTAGTGGCGAGGCAGACCACCAGAATGGCCACTGACTCACTTTCAACAATAAAATAAAATAAAAGTTACACGGACGGACTGTTCTGATTCATTCACATCCAAGGTAATAAACATTTCTACCAGAGTTGAGCCATGATCCGTCCAAGTTGCAGGTTATAAAAATATAGGCAAACATTTGTCATCTCCTATGATCTTGAGAACAAACACTACTAGTTTTCAATGAGCAGTTGTCTAAACAAATAAAAAAAAAATCCTTTCCTGCATTCTAAACAAATGAATTATATCAATTCAGATTTTGTGGTCTATCAAGGAAAAGAAGTTGAAATCCAAAAACAAAAACAAAAAACTGGCGTTAGAGAAAAAAAATCACAACAATTTCGTTTTGAAAATCCTCAAAAATTTTACTCATAGCTGCGACAATAAAAATAAACGATAAAGTCATAAAATTCGTCAAATTTTCTTTTAAATGGCAGCTATTATTCATTTTAATGAAAAAACAAATATTTTAAGCTAAACCTCGAAAGATAAATGTACCCTAATCAAATTTTCTGAGGACTATCTATATAAGTAAAGCAAGCGGGGGGATCTCATGAGAACCTTTAGAGAGTGAGTGTTATCTCTTCAAGAGTAGTTAAATAAGTTAAAGATCTATATTTTATTCTTATTTATAAATAAAACCTTACCCAAATAGATATTAAATATAAAACTAAGTTGATAGATCTCACAATTTACCTATCTTTATGAAATTATATCTTTAAAATTTTCATTTGGCTCATTGTTAGTCTCAGCTCATAACTTTCTATGGCACGTAACCGATAACCTAACTAATATCCCTAGCTGACAGTATAACCAACGCCTATAATTCAACACATCATTTAACATGAAACCACCCTCTGTCTAATTCAGATAGAGAGACTCTAATATTACTTGTAATGATCGAATCTAAAATGTAATATAATGTGTTAAATCATCTCTTAAAAATAGTTAATTCTATTAAATATTTATAATTTATTTTTAATTATAAATAAAATTTTACTTCAATAAATATTAGATGTAAAACTAAATTAAGAGATCTCACACTAAGTATAGCTCAACTTTGCCTGAGTAGAGAACTTTTAATTATTAATTGATTAAGCTTGATTTTTTAGAATATATATTTTTTAAAAAATAAAATGATAAAAAATTACAAAAAGCTAATTAACGCCAGCCTCTAATTAATTTATTGGAGCCAATGGGATCGAGTGCAAGGATTTACCAAAAAAATTACTTAATAACACGTGGAAAGAAAATATTGGTTGAGCGGGATATTAATGGATGCTGATATAAGCAATGACAAGCTGCCGTGTCCGAAGTACGAACTGTCATAACCGAAGCATCCAGAAAGACCAAAACCCTCCAACCATGAACCAATAAAAACACTCAACCTCAGATTCATTGAACCTGGACACCCCTCGCCCCCCTCCATAAAAACCCCTCCCCCAATTCAAACTTCCCAAACCAACCATTCACAAACTCCACCCAATCTACCCGGCAAAATATCCCGGCGAGCTTCCCGGCAATGACTCCAGGAATGGCCTTCTACACGTCGGCCAAGGCCGGCGCCGGGTTCGGCGCGGCGGGGTCGGACGTGGATTGGCTCGTCCGGCGGAACGAGGAGTTGGAAAATGTGTTGAGGGAGAGCAAGAAGAGGGAGGAGCGGGCTAGGGAGGAGCTGGGGTTGGCGAGGGAGCGGGTGCGGGTGGCCGAGGAGGCGGAGGAGCGGCTCTGCTCGCAGCTCGGCGAGCTTGAGGCCGAGTACCACGTCGAGATCAGGGCATTGAAGCAGCAGCTCCTCGTGGCCCAGCGCATCCTCCAAAGCCAGGGCCTAGCCCTCTCCTTGTAGCACCAAAATTTATACATAGATTGGAGATTTTTTTTTTTTTTTTTTGGTTTTGGTTTTGGTGGGTGAGTTGGAGAGGAAAATGGTTGGTCTTGTTGAAGTTAATTTTGTATGTACGTCTTCTCGCAGGTTAGGCTAATGGTTGGTGCTTTGTGTTGGATCAGAGTCAACTTTGTTATATAGAGGGGGGTGTATTTGATTAAGAGCATTGAATTGGAGCAAAATGAATGCATCTACAAAAGATGTAGATATAATATTATTATGGATTAGAGCTTGGTGAGATTGTTTGATTGAAATGAAAATGGAGGATGCCTAATTGCCTGTTCATATTGTTTAGTAAACTTTTTTTTTATTGGCTTTCGGCTCCATTATTGAAGAAAATATCGGTCTTCAACTACTTGATGAGATAGTTTGACATCAAGCAAAACAAAGGTTAGATATTGTAGCTGAATACCACAGATCAAAGGTCAGATGTTGTACCTGAATACCACAGATTTGAACTTTTTTATACCACCTTCATTTTTACGTTTATGGTTAGATCATATAATGAAATATCATCACATATTTCAACATTTCTTCTCATCAGTTGTTAGAAAAAAATCATACGAACAATGTTGGCAAACAAAAAAAGAATAATAAGAAGAGCTAAGCCTAACTCGCTTGGTTTGAAGTTAGCTCTCAAAACTCCTTTATGCTAGTGCAGTTTCAATTTCATCCATCCAAATCGTTTACTTATCTCAACTTTGTTTCAATTTTGCCGAGGACATAAATCCAAGGTATTCACTTGTTTGGTGAGCTATTTGAATGCAAGAACTTGACAAATCCAATGGAAGCCGTTCATTTCCTTCTTCGAGATAGCATACAAGGCATATATTATATGTAGCTAGTGGACTGCTAATGCATATAAATCAATTTTGTTTGGTCCACTGCTTTTTCATGAGGTAACTGGTCGGCAAGGAATTATTATTTATGCTTCACGGGTTTTGTCTTTGGGTGGTGCACAATGACAAGGGCAAGATAAGAAAAACTTGGGACCGATAGAGAAATGGATTAACGTATTTGAAGACAAAGCTTGGTACAGTTGCTTGTGCGATTGTCCTTCGGAATATTCTTGGGCCTGTTTTCAACTATATGTGGAAGGACCTACACCTAACTGCATGATCTTCAACTTTTGCAGTTGATTAGTTTATAAGGTGTTACGTTATGACACCTTATAAAGAAAAATAACTTGCTTTCCCCAAGTGCGATTTATAATATGAGAAGTAGCTTCGAGTCAGGTCGTTGATAATATCGACAATGTAAAATCTTTTTTCCAGACAAATAGAAACTAATGCATTATCAAGATATAACAAGATTAGCAACAATGAGCGTTAGTAAACAACCAATCTGTTGCAATAAGGTTAAGTGTTGAGCACAACTTTCACCATTTTTGGCAGCAATATAAGCCGGAGACATGAGTTTAAGCTTTCTTAATCTGATATTAAATTTAAAAATGGACTATTCATTCATCCAAGGAAAAGAAGAGGCTGTACGCAAACAAGAAATGGCACAATGAAATGTATGCCATTCCGTTCAAGAACAAGAATGCCTTGTCAGAACACCAACGGCGACAATAATCTTCATTAATGATGTGTAGCAAGCAACTCTTTCACTACATACCTGTGAAGCTCCAAAAACAAGCATATGGGTTTGACTCAGCTGCATCAAATAAGGAGTTCCTCTAGTACCAGTTTTTATGTTTACAAACAAATCATACAGATGATCGGGAGTCAAACTTTTATCCTTTTCTTATCCAAGGATGTAGCAGTTTGAGGTGCATTTCCTTGGGCAACTGGTGGTTCTTCTGGCAAAACTGAATGGAAGAACTTCTTACTCGACCCCACGTGCGTACAGAAGAGTTTAAGTAGCTTCCGACCCCTCATCCACTTAAGCATAATCTTCATATGGGTCTTGCTGTTCAATCCATTTATCCCAGCTTCCTAGCGCAGAAATGCAGTGTGAAATATAAGAGAAATCTCCAGTTTCAAAGGTAAGCTACGCATGTGTTATTATAAAACTACACTTTGGAGGTCAAAAAATAATAAATAAATAAACAGGAGATTGACAAGACAAATGGTTACACTTTAATTTTAAATAAAGCATAAACACATAATCTCCATACAGGAAGTATATTACCATTGAGAACACACTCTCCACACATACGTGTCGAGTAAAAGAAACAAGTAGCATTCTCTTAACATGAAATATGTCCATATGCTGAAAAAGCTACAAATTAAGGAAGACTCATGAACAAAATGTGCTGTTAAAATACCTTAATTTTGACAATTAGAATATGATGTTTCAAGGAATTATAAGGAAGTAGAGGAAGTAAATGAATATATAGGGCAGTTTTCTGAATAAAGAGTTGAGACATGACGCAAAAACATGATAAACCTTCAGGCTGCCCAGTCCAATCTAGGCCGGGTGAAATAGAGTGCTGGCAGGAGAATTAAACCACGCCAAACCCTTTGGAACGGCCAACTTATTATCAATTGTGGACAACACAAGTAGAACTAACTTCTTAATGAAAACTAAATAAAAAGAGAAAGATAGAACTCCAAATAAGAGAAAGAAAACAGATTTAGATGCAAAAAAATGTTCAAGGCCCACTTCCAGCAGCTGAAGCGAGAAAATGGCCTCAGCAAAGATGGGCGGAGAGGACTCTGGAGTATATTTGTTTTATGCCTAGCAACGGAACTGAGAAGCACAAAGCAGATATAGCTACTCAGCTCTCTCAGAGGCACACTCAACCGTAACATCACTTTCTTCCACTTCTATAATAAGAACATAAATCAATTAATGGTTGTTAGATATAGTAATCTTCAATCTATTTGTAATTAACTGGGTGAAATCCAGATAGACACATTCAGATAGAATAAAGCCACGTCAGCAATTGCAATTAACAATTTCAGTAGTTGAAACACACATACGACCTTCATTTCATTCATTCAGCAAAAATCATCGATCAATCTACTCATAACTAAAGAAAGCCCTCAAACTTCATTCCATCAATTAATAAAAAATACCTTAATCAATCAGAAAAACCTGAACAAAGCTTCTGTCCTTCAAATATATTGAGTGGTACACAAATAGCACATTCACATAATAGAAAGCACCATAGATAGCTACCGCCAACTCAACTACATTCCATCAATTAATAGTTAAAACCCTAATCAACTAGACAAAAATCCAAAAAAATAAACAAATGAACTTCACTGAATGATACAAAGGTAGCCACACTCAGAAAAACCCACAAACTTCAAACACAATGCCAATATATTTGTAGCAAAAAGCAGAATAAAGCTACTGACATTGACAATTCCAATAAATGACACACATACATACACCGTTCCATTATCTTCATCAATACATACAAGAAGTATAGTCAACCAGACACAATCCAAACAGAAAAAGGAAAAAAATTATACAGGCAGCCACATTCAGATCGCATGAAGCAGAAATGCAAACTTCCTTCCCAAATCGATCACATAGAAATGCAAGCAAAGCTTTCAACTTTAATCTTATATACAATCATCCCATGTTTTTAATCCTAAATCACCACCAATAACCTACAAAACAACCAAATGACAAGCTAAAACCCTAGGTAAAGAAGAAGAAGAAGAAAAACAAGGATATGGTAGGTTGGCAACGAGCATATACCTTGGCGAGGTTCCAGGTGTTGGAGACGGTGAGGGGTCCGTGGTCCTTGAGGATGTGGTAGAGGCCGGTGGCGATGGCGGTGGCCTCCTGCGGCGGCACCTTCGGGTTGATCTTCCTCAGGTTCGGACTGCATTTCCTGGAGAAATGCCGCACGAAGGTGGTGCTCGCCGACAGCATCGTCGGCCGCTCCGACGTCGCCGCCGGCGGACTCCGATAGGCGTCGGCCGTGAGCCTCTCCTCGTGACGGCGGCGATGGGTGGGATCGTATCGGACCTTGGTCTAACTTTTAGGGCTCAGGTCGGGTTATGGTGCGAGTTGGGCCGACTTTAATAAGTCTGGCGTTTGTGGTCGAGTTGAATTTATTATGAACCAAAACTATTTGTAAGTAGTTAGCTCAAATCAAAACCCTCGTTAAATCATCATTGGGTTTATTTTAGTTCTTACCTGGTAAGGATGATCGGGCCTTTATTAATAATATCTTTTTTAAAATATAATAATTGTAAATATATTGTTAAGATATATTTTAATTTTTATTAATAATTTAGAGAAAAATATTATAATTAAAAACAAGTGACATTCAGTATTCATAAAGTCAACGATACTTTACTTATCTTTTATGATTCAATGATATTTTTTATCTAATAGTTAAAATACTGTTGTAGGTTACGAGAGTCAGACTTTTAATTGTCAGGTTCTCGTTTTTCCCTGTAGGAATGCCATTTGGGTTATTTTGTGACATGATGGCATCTTATCATTGCCCCCTTAGTTTATTTAATGTGTATATATATTTGTCTTCAAAGGTTTTGTTGTTGGAGTGATTCTAATGGGTAAGCATACAGGTTGTATACTTCTCATGATTTGTTTATTCTTCATTCGTTAGTTTTGTTGCATGTACGTTCTTCTATTTGGTCAGGTTATTTCTCAAATTATTTTTGTTTTCAACCCAAGTTGCTTTTATCTGGAAATGTATGTATTAGATTTTCAATTTGTATAGACGTTGCTTATTACCATCTTCGACTTCTAGTAGTAGGGGAATTATATTTATACTTTAACCCTGTCGAGCAGTGACATTTTTAAAGTTCACGCACAAATGGTATCCTCATGAAGATTAAGAGTTTCGTTTAGTGTTTAGTTTATTTTTGTGCATGTTCCAACAGCCAGATGTGGCCAAAGGCCAGCTGCCTTTAGCTGAATTTGGCTGCCGGCGGTGGCACCGGCAGCCGGCAGCCGCCACGTCCAAATTCACACTCTCGCGTGCAATAAGCTGTGATTCTTGCCTGTTCATCTCCTCATATCTTTTGTCTTCCTTCTTTCTTCTTCCATTGTTCCCGCTACTTGAGCAAAATGGACCCAAAGTCGCAACACATTTATTCAGAGAAAACTGATAAAAAATTGATTTCTGATCTTGGCTTCTGAACAATAAAAGAAAAATGAAATTAAGAACCGCCAATGTTCAACCAGACTATGTAACAATGACAGACAATGGACAAAAACGAGGGCTCGGCCACCTTGAAATCGACGAGCAGATCAATATCTATCGCTGGCCAGAAACACTTCAAAAAATATCATTACTCAATTCGTTATAATTGAAAATACATGTTAAACTGTTCATCACCCGCTTCAATGTTCCCTCAAACATATAGCACAAACCCAGTATTATTCATTTCTCCCCAACACAGATTCACAAGAGAACTGAAGCTCTTTGAAGTTACAAGTTTGCGTAAATTTGACTGTAAGCACAAACACAAACAAGATCTTGTTCAATAGTGATTGAACCAAAGAACCACCCTTAACTTAGATTGCATCAATAACCTTCTCATCCTTGGTCTCATCTAAATCATTCTTGTCCTTCACGGCCAGAGCAACCAACAAGGCTAGCAAAGGATAGCTGATGCTTGTTAAGATCCAGTTTATTCCCAGCTGCCATGCCAGGGGAGTTGCATGCTTGTCTACTTGCCAAGCTACTGCTCCACCAGCACTCTGCACCCCCTTGTAAAATCCACTATACCTGCCATGCCAAACAAAAGAAAAAATCCATGTTAAAAAAAAAAAATCAAACCTATTGATCAAGATTAAGAAATCAAACAGCCTCCAAAAAGCTAAGGTTGCCAATGGAGAAAGTTGGCTTAAACTCCAGACTTTTTTGTAATGAATTCAAATAGGTTCAAAGGTTGATATAAGTTGAAATAGAACCGACTTGACTTAATATATATATAGAACCCAAATATCTCATATTATTTTGCTTAAAGTACCTCAAAAAGATCATTAGTTTCTTATTTTTTAATACTTCTGCATTTATCGTATGACAAGTTTGTGACATATACTTATAATTTCAAATGTTTATATAGAATATCCAAACTAATTTAAGCTGGTTGAAACAATATTAACATCCTAATATCACCCACATCCAGTTGAGGAAATGAATATCCAACATATTAAGATTAATTTTTTTTAAAAAAAGTCCCAAGGCAATTCTATAATGATGTACAGTTGTAGATCAAAATTATATTTTAATAACTAAACATCTTTTATTCCAAGTTAGTAATTCACATGAAAAATCTTATAGTAACTACTTCTCCATACTAATAAACTGAGTTCTCTTAATAACTCTAGCTTGGAAAATTAACTGCGTCCTATCGAATAACATCAACAAAGAAAGAGAAGTCTAAACAAGTAAAGTTCAAGCAAACAATTGATCCTGAGTAAATCCTGTATATATATAAAAAAAAATTATCATCAACAGTGATAATCAACATTGAAAGAATTCGTACCTACTAAGAATCTCCGAATTATCTTATAGTAATTATATGTGTTCATAGTCATAAACTGATTCATCCAAGCAACCGAAACTAAATTAATCTATCTTGAACAGTTAACATCACATCAAACAACATCAGCAAAGATAGAAAGAAAGCTTAAACAAGATGCAGATTAATCTGAGTCAATCCAAGATATCCAGCTGAAGCAAAAAAAAAAAAACAGAACTTGATACCTGCTAAGAGTCTCAGAATCATTGGCCAGAGCCCCAATCACCCAGTAGCACAAGCTCTGGAACATGGCATCCAACAACCCGTAGCTAAAGTAGAGCACAAAAGGCCCGGCAAAAGCATCTCCAGACTCCTTGAAATCCAGCGGCGCCGGTTTGTCATCAAGGCTATACTTGAGCTGGTTGGCCAGCCCACCGCCCCATATCGCTGTCCCAAGAGCAGCAACAAGAGCAATCCCGACAAAACCCCTCTTCCTCCGACTCCCAAAGCTGAAATCCAACACATACCCAATCCCCACCGAGCCCAGCATCTGCGCCCCCCAGTAGAACACATTGTTCAACCCCCTGGTCCGCAGGTTGAAGAGCAACCCGTTCACCCCATTAAAATGGTAGCTATAGAAGAAGTTGCTCGCCCACGACGCCGGGAACAGCAGCAACATCTTCCAATTCAAGAACAGCTTGATTATCTCGACGGCCTCGGTGTACATGGAAGCGTACTTGAGATTGGAAGCCGTCGACCCGTCGTCCCGAACGACCTTGCTCGGCGGTAGGATGGCCATGGAGAGCAGAGCGCCGGCGGACATGAAGACCATGAAGGCAATGTACGTACCGTCGTTCACGGATTCGGCGTCGGTGCGGTGGTAGTTCAGTGAGAAGGGGATGAGGCCGCCGATCACCCCGCCGAGGTTGAAGATGCTCCAGAACATGGATATGTAGGTGCCTTTGCGGGCGGCGGGCGGGTAGGAGGTCATGATGGCGCCTTGCCCAGCCCAGAGCAGGCCGGCGCCGGCGCCGAGTACGGCGCCGGCGGAAATGACGAATGGCTGCCGGTGGTGGTGGTTGTAGTGGAGGAGGGAGCCGGCGTAGAGGACGTAGGTGGAGCAGCCGGCGAAGAGGGTGAGGCGAGGGCCGAGGAGGTTGTAGATGCCGCCTCCGAGCACGCCGAAGACAGCGAAGGTCGTGTAGAGGGCGGTGTTGGCGTTGTCGGCAGCTGCGGTGTCGACCTGCCCGGCGCCGCCCATGCCGTTGAGCGCGTTGAACATGCCGGGGCAGCAGAAGCACACCAGGCCGATCAGGCTCACCTGCACCACCGGCGAGTTGTACCGGACACCGCCCGACGGCCGGACCGGTCCGTCGCTGGCGATGGGGACAGCGGCATGACGTTGACCGGCTTCTCCGACATCTTCACTGTCTCCGAATCCCATTTAAGAATCTAGATGGAGCTATGGAGCTTCTATTTGGGTCGTCAGAAAAGTAGAATCTTTTTGCTCTGCTTTTTGTCCGTGGCGTTGGATTGGTGAAACTATAAAGAACAAAGAGTGGAGGCGATGGGATTGATAACTTATCAGAAGATTCGGTAAGAGTAAGATCAGCAGATATTGTTTGGCACTTAATAGGAGATGCTTCTTACTCTATTTATAGAACTTCTGAAGGTTTTTTGTTTTCCTGGCAATTAGGAAGTTCTTTTTTAGTTTTATCAGTTTCTTTTTTATATGGTGGTTTATTATGGTTTTTTTCATAAGGTGGTTTATTACTTTGTAGGCAAAGTGCTTGTTTAATCACCTTGGACTAGTGCATTTGACTGTATTGGGGATGTGATCGGGGCATGGACTTGTTGGAATTTTGGGTACTCTGCTGGATCGATGAACTTGGAAAAATCCTCTCAAATGCCACAGAAATAATGTGTTAGCCTGTAGGAGTTGTTAGAAAATCAAGCACTTCGTATACTAAATCCCTTAATTTCATTTTCTATGTAGAGTCCAGCGATGAACTCTTAGGAGTATACACTTGGAAATTACAATCATATGTTGAATAATTTGACACGAATGTTATTTTAGTATTTAGTTAGTGGCTTTGGAGTTATCCTTTTGGATGCATGAGGGATGTATGATAGTATAGTATATGGTCATGTTTGATTATTAGGAAATTGTGGATAGCCGGCTTGAACACGGCGATGGAAGCGCCATTTTGTGGTTGGTAGCACTTTGGCTGATCCATTTAAACTGAGAATAAATGGCTATGAAGTTCACATTTGGCACAATAATCTGAAGGGTTGTTAGCATCGGAAAGGAGTAACTGCTGCCTGCAAAATAGCAAATTCATTGTTTGAAAAAAAATAATAAAGACCAATCAGGAGTTATTTGATAATTGAACTCGAGATTCTCACGTGTGACATCGTTCCAAAATATCAAGATTCCCAGGGCAGGAGG
>JAVDBV010002941.1:0-15799 GCA_032619315.1 Piper longum
TATATATATATATATATATATATATAGATGAATGGGAGGATAAATATTTAATAATTTAGGAATTCAACTCTAGTATGTTAAATAAAAATTAATGATAATAATGATTCACAAAGCAAAATCATGATCATCGTTGATCTATATCTAACGACTTAACCATGGGTTTCTAACTTCTCGAGTCCTAACCTTATAATTTATCTCTTTTTTTTTTCTCTCTCTCTATATATATATATATATATATGTTGACTCTAAAAACCATAAAGTGTTGACTTTGAGAGTTTGGGGAGTTGAAAAAGAGTTCTAAAACAATAGTCCACAACAGATGTCTTAGTGTAATAATCCACTAAAATAAACCTTCCATTTGGACAATCACAATTCACAATCCATTTGAATAATTCAAATATCAAGTTATATGTATTTATGGTTACCCGTTTTTCTCATTTAAGTGCAACTATGGGTTACCCCATCTTACTCAATCAATTGTTGGATTTATCCAGGCTTGATAGTTACCACCAGAAGAACAAGGAGAGCATTTCAGAAGGTGATCATGAGACCAACACAGTTCAGAAAAAGGAGAAGCTTTTCAACTTGCCCATGCTGCGGCGAAGCAATTCGCAGAAGGAAGTTTGTTCAATCTGCTTGGAGGAGTTTAAAGGGCGGCAAAGCGTGATGAACCTCCCATGCTGCCATAGATACCATGCCGACTGCCTTCTCCCTTGGCTTGCTTCTAATTCTCGCTGTCCTTACTGTAGAACACATGTCCAAACCTGATTCCTCTTCTTGATCCCACTATACTGTGCAATGTTCCACTTTGTGTTTAGCCATTGAACTTGTTATTTTGGTCAGATACAATATATATATATATATATATATATATATTGGAAAATAATATTTGGAAATACTAAACAATGAATTTGAGAAAGCGAAAAACCCGAAACTTTCAAAAGCACTCCTCACCAGTAAACATATTAACAAAGGCAAGCAAGAGTAACATTCCGTTCCATAAAGTTTATTTGGATTTGAGTAACCTAGCGATATATCGGTTTGAACGATGATGAAGTTATGAAAATTGGCACCTTAGTTTATGGAGGTTGATCTTAAAAGTTAAGCCTAATTTTAGTATCCATCCATCTTCCATCTATCCATCTTTATCTATCTATATATATAATAAGAGAACAAAATTTATCAAGTGTCCTTAAATTTTAATGAGGTATTAACAATTGCCAAAACATACATAGGCCTGGTTAGGGGATCATATATATTACGACCCAATAATAACTTGAAGTCGATCTTTGCTTTCGAAATATCTTTAAGGGATCGTCTCCTTAGGGATTATTAATCACAAAAAATAGACTAACCAGCGTGAATTAAGTAAGCTACAATCAAATCACTCGCCCTACAATATTAGCAGCAAACAAGGAGCAAATCCTAATGAACATGATCAGCCGAGCTCCAATCAACAGTCTCGCCGTGAGCTCAATTTTTGCTACCTATAATCGAAACCCAACAACTCAATATATATGATGCTTGATTATATATGTGCTCACATCAACATACAATTAAATAACACATTCAACACACAAATCAAGAATAAACTCATATCTAGTCTCAAATAATCAAATAAAAATAATAAACTAAGTGCCGAGTTAACCAAATATAATATACACAAATAATAGTTTACATATAGAACTTTTTACCAAAAAAGGGAGCGTTTTATGACATTACCAATTGGAGGGAAATCAAAGTACACAACCAGAAAAAGTCAAATTTAATTAAAATTCCAAAACTACCAAAAAGATAAGGAAAAAAAAACATTTTTTCCCTTGAAGGGGTGAGCACTTTGTAAGAGTTGGTCGTCCCGACGTGGGTGGCAATCTGACCAACCAGACTATTGGCGGTCATATCTAACTACCCATCTTCGGGGTGGCCTATCTTTAAAGTAAAATAAAAATAAAACAATAAAAGCCTACTACCAACTGTAGGCTTGAGGGCGAGGTAATAGTCAAATCTGGTTACCCTACTTTTTTTTTTCCTCGGGGACAAGCCATCCCTGACGATAGGGCAACCATGGGGCGGCCAAATCCGACCACCCCATGGCCGCCTCAAGGGGCATCCAAATCTAATTGCCTGCCTGCTACGGGGTACCCTTCCTGCTCCTCGTAAGGAAAAAATTTTCTTTTCCTTT
Organism: Piper longum; assembly: GCA_032619315.1. Classification (NCBI taxonomy): domain Eukaryota; kingdom Viridiplantae; phylum Streptophyta; class Magnoliopsida; order Piperales; family Piperaceae; genus Piper; species Piper longum. The sequence goes on from JAVDBV010002941.1 coordinate 2,183, forward strand.
TTTTCAAAATTTTTATCTTTAAAGGTAGTTTTATTATTTTAATTAAAATTTCTCTTTTCTAGTAATTTGTTTTAATTTTCTCACTAATTGGTAAAATCTATAAAAAATTGCCTTTCTCGTAAAAAGCTCATACATATGCCATCCAGTGCCCATAATATGATAATAAAATAATGAAATAAAATATAATAACATTAGAAATATTCCAACATGTGCGTTTAATATCAAATAGTAAAATAAGACTTCTAAATAATATATCAAATCAATGAAATAAAATACACATATAAATAATGATATATAAACAAGTGCACAAATAAAATAATATAAAGATACACCAAAATATCTTAAACATATCATACTAAGTGAGCATCCATCAAGACAAATGTAAGGAAACTCAAATTACCTGAAACAAATGAGAAACGAGTAAGGGCAAGAGCAAATCATGATCAGTGAGTTAACCCACCAGGTTGAGAAGAGTTAGTCCAAGCTAACTCAGTACCCGAACCAGACTGAGTTGAGCTGAGTTGGTCTTGTTAGACCAAGTCCGACTCAGGGTACAGCAGCCAGGAAAGCTCTAACTTTGACGAACGTATGGCCCTATCGATGGCGGCGCCTGTCGGGATCGAAAGGGTGGAGGTTGACGGCCACAACCGGGGCAGAGGTTGATGGCGGTGTGGTGCTGATCCATCGAAAAATATTGATAATGCCAGCAAAAAGGGTAGATATCACCACATGTTTCTGATGTCGCCGACAATAGCTACGACCACAGCTGCGGCAATGGCTGCCTCTAAGAGATGGCTGACGGTTAGGTCAGTGGTAACGACTGCAGAGAACGATGGCCGAGAAGGCAGACGGTCGCAAAAGCTACCGATCTCCGGTGAGACTTTTGGGCTGGCAATGACAACTTGGCAGTGATCATCCGATTCACAAATGGCAACGCCAGGACTACAGTAGCAGTTGTCCGACTGCTGGAGGTGGTCAGGCGGCAAAGATATGGCAGTCGAAAAATGAGAGAAGGTTAGGTAAAGAAGAGGGTGCAATGCGTCAATGGATATATAGATGTAATAGCCAATCAGATGATGCCAAGTGGACTGATAACAGCAACGAACTGACATATAATATATACCTCATCCGAACGCTCTCGACGACTATGACAAAAGTCGAAATTGATACCAAGCAAAAAGATGACTATATACATGGAAATCGAGATAAGAAATTCAAATCTGTTAAAAATACAACAAACTGACTAAAAAATTCAAATGAAGTGCAACAAGGACCAAAATGATCAAGATGAGAAGAATATATATGAGTTTCCCATGAATGCAATGCCAAACCCTAAAAACTACCAGCATCCACTAAATAAGACAGCAACCCTACTTAGGACAAAGAAATAACATCTACACAACTCACAATCATGTCATGCATAACCAGCCCTCCAACTCCACGTGCACAACCAACTGACCCACGCAGCGACAGCTCAACTCACACAACCACAAACCAACCCAATACAGGTAAACCAATGCGAATAACCCTGAACCGAAGGTTCAGGTTTTACAGCGTAAATCGTCAACAATCACATAATAATCATAACTATAATAAGTTACTCAATACCTAGTTATCACAATGAAAATAAATGTGATCCAAATATAAAATTAATCAAAGGTTATTTAATAATACCAACATGAATCAAATAAAAAAGTGAGATGTTAGGATTTTAAATTAACCAATCAAGCACGCACTTTTAAGTAAAACCAATAAATAATTATATCCATGCCATGGAAACAAGGATCAACAATTAATCTAGCATTAATCTACACCACAAATCATCACCTACTATAAGCAATTGCATCATAAAATTCTAAAATCAGCACACCATCAAATTCATTAACAAAAATATAAATATAATAAAATGCACATGATAAATGGAATAACGAAGATGAAGAAGTAAGAGGAGGGCCAGAGCACCTGACGGCGATCCGAGGAGGAGGAGACGGTGGCATTCGGTGGCTGCCGGGAGAAGTCGGCGTTGGGCAGATCAAGAGAGGGGAGAGCAGAGGAGGAAATGAAGGAGAGATAGGGGGAGAAGGAGAGAGGACGGAGGGAGGGTAGGAGAGGGGGACGCGTGGTTGGTAGCGACTGAGGGCAAGGAGGAGAGGCGGGCAGGGGAAAGGAGGAAAAGAGGGGAAGGGAAGGGAAAGGAAGGAGGAAGAGAGGAAGGGGGAGGAGAGGAGAGTTAAGGGACAAGAAGTGGTAGCCAGCGGCAAGGAGTTCGACGGCCACCGGCGGTGATGAGGGAGGGGTTGGTGAGTTCGGAGGAGGAGGGGAAGCTCGATTGGGCACGGGGGTAGAAAGGGAGAAATAGAGGGAGAGGCATCTCTGGTATTAGGGGAATAAGTGAGTGTAGCCTATTGGATATTCTGGGAAATTGGTTTGGAAGTATTTTGGTAATTTTACGCTCTGATTTCAAATGAGGGCAAATATAAGGTGAGGTTCTAAGTTCTTTTAAAAGTTATTTAAGGGAATGTCAAATAAGCTACAAATGTGAGTCAAGGTTATATTGAAAGAATAAACGTCCACCAAATGACATGCTTTAGCAACTGATAACCCACCTAAAACCTTAATAAACCTATCTTATCACGATCAACGACCTAAATTTAAATCTATAATCCAAAAAATGAAAATAACGTGCAAATATATATTTTCATATATACTAATAATTTTGTCTGTTAATGCATATACAACATCACTAATATATATTTAGGTATATACATGCATACGGTCGATCTCATTCTCATACACATATTCTAAAAGTTAAAGCAACTTGAAATAACAATCAAACCAAATGGTTGACAACTATAAAACCTTGCATCCTCTGGTCATGAGTTTTATATGTAGGCTTTGTTTCGTATGGTTGTAAACTCCTTGGGTGTTTAGGAGTAGTGCAAGTTTCTTTGGCTCGAGATAGGAGCTTAGTAAAGATTACTTGTTGATTATTTCTAAATGTAAAAATTGGTGTCATTGTCAAGCAAGTGAAACCTACTGTGACGACCTGCCCAATTTCACAACTGACCAAGGGATCACTTTGGTCTGACAACTAGAATCCTGATAAAACAACACAAGGAATAATAAATAACACAACAAAACATGCAACAAATAACAATTACTTAACCAAACCTGATAATTAACCACAGGATTAAACAAGTAAATTAATCAGTCATTTAATTGAAACCAAATTTAAATGATTCCAACTAATGTATTCTATCTAATAACATACCAGAGCCGCAACAACTAATAAATAAGTAAAACAATAAGAAGCAGTGCAATCCCCAGTGACCAAACTATATTCGACTACTAATAATTTATAACCAAAATAATAAACTACTAGAAGATCTGAAAGAAAAATCAAAGTATATTATAGTACATCATCATAGTCTATGCCGTTATCTCGTCCCAACGCTCACTCCCAATTAGTTATTACCTGTTGAGGCAATTCCACGTTAGTATTGAAATACTAAAAATGTCTAATAATAATAAAAATGTCCAACATACTTGGTCGATCTGCCGGAAATAATTTTCACTTATAATTGTAAATGTAATGGGATGAACTACATCTATACTTTGCCTAGACTTTGGTGTTCGAGTGTGTACTGGGCTATTTCGATTCATAGTAGTCACAAGCTTAAACCATATATTTCAGCTAGGAAAGTAAAGCCCTAATACATGTCCAACATGCTAATGCCAATAACTCACTTCTCTTTCCACAAATCAATGGCTATATAGTGTGTTAATTATATATCATAAAAGCTATACGTACCTCTAATGCCTCAATGATTATCACTTGAACTAGCTTGTGAATGATTTCCTAAAACCCCAAAATATAAATTAACATGTATATTGAATTAACTATATGCAATGCTATGACATGATATGCATGCACACATATTCACACTGATCAAATATGTTTTACAGGTCACACACTATTATAAAAGCCATGTATAATACTCAAATACCCATAATTATAATAATTATAAACATAACAAATAAATTCATGAAGAATTAGGGTTCTTGGTGTCAGGGTTGCAGCTGTTTCAAAGTCTCCAATGCAGCACATTTCTAGACTTGTGGATTCAAAGGGTACTGAACATACTTGCCTAAGAGTACTCGACCTCTATGCTAAGGACCAAGAATGATATGGATGATGTAGTGGGCTTTAGGATAATTGATTTTCCTATGCGAGGGATAATTTAAAAATGTCGAGGCATCTGATGAGTGAGAATGGGAAGCAATTAAGCTGAGGCTGGTGACTCCTAATTAGTGCCCTTCTGATCGATTATAATGAAGAAGTATATTTTAGATTTTATTTAACAAGCGAGTTATCTCTTTTGTGTTAGTTTGACTATTAGTTATTTCTGGATTAGTAACACTCATAATTGACTTTTTTGTATTATATATATAGGTGAGAACCTGAATGATTGAGCACTGTTAGGACTACAGAAGAGCAGTAATGCAATTTGCACACATGTACCTGTCGAGAATGAGTGAGAATGTGATGTGATGAACTGCTTTGAATGCTGTGAATTGAATGTTATTATGATTTATTACAGGAGATGATGTGTGAATTTAATGAAATAGTTTGTGTGATGGTCCAAATTTAATAAATTAGCGAACGGTTTGATCACCGTATCATTTTTTATCTAGTTCACAGGTGAACCAAATTGGGGTGTTATAGCTGGTAGCATTTCTAGTCCAGTTTGTGGGTTAACTGAATTGGGGTGTTATAGCCTTAGTATTAGCCCTTGGTTAGTTAAGATGGTAGACGTTATTACTATAGGTTACATGTGTCCAAAAGCTGCTTTGAGTTATGTTGATTGCTATATTTCTGTTTTATTATTTTTGTTTATAAATTTTCTTACTAATAGGTGATGTGACAGTGTGTTAAGGTCAGAGCAATGAAACCTAATAGAATAGTGATAGGGACTTGCAAGACACCGTATTAAGTTTAGGTTCCCTCCCTTCCATTTCCTAGACAAGACAGTCATAGTCATGGTCACAGTGACACAATATCTAGCCAACTGATGACTGCTATGTCACCGGGAAAGCCCAGAGAGCCAGTCTTAGTTGGTCAACTCGGTGAGAGTCATCGCCATGACAATCACCTTAGTAGTAGTAGTCAATAGGATAGAGAAGTAGCTATTTCTAGGTTAGTTGAGGCTCAGATACAGATGCAACATAACCAAGAGGAATTTAAGAGAGAGCTTAAACAGATAGTCCTCTTAGCAGCCACAGCTGAGAAGAGACTAACAGTGGATGATGATGCAAGAGGAGAGCCTACAGTTCCCATGGGCCCTCCACCACCACCTCATCCTCCACCGTTGCATCAGAAGACTACAACAACGGCTCGTATGTTTGCCCAATTTCAAACAAGAATAGGCCTAGATGTTAGTGGACCTGTAGTAGCAGGTAGCAAGCAAATTGTAGGTGGAAGTGGAGCTATAGTATTTGATAGTGTACTAGCAAATACATGACTGATGCAAAAAATTTGGAACTATAGTAGTATGAGAAATTTGTGAATAATGGTCGATGTCCATATTTTGAGAAGTTGGATGCCGAAGAGGCATTCTTGTGGATATCATCGGTCATAGGAGTGTTTGGTAGTATGACATGCCTAATGAAGCATAGGGCCTACATCATTACTGGGGTATTCCTAGATGAAGCCAGGATATGATGAGATTCGGTGCTGAGTTCCACATTTGCCCATCGACAACCTTAGAACATCACCTAGGAAGAGTTCAGGGCGGAGTTTGATGGGGAGTCCTTTCCGCCAGATGTTAGGAAGAGAAAGAAACGATAAATTTAGACACTGAAACAGGGTTCCATAATAGTGGTGTAGTATGAGATCAGATTCAAATCTCTAAAATGGTTTGCAGCAGATTTGGATTTCGACTGAAAGAAGGAGAATAAAGCATTACGAAGGTTTCCATCATGAGATTTGGATGACCTATTTGGATAGGAAGTTTGTCACTTTTGGCGATATAGTGAAAGTTGCAAGTGAGGTTAGAACATGTAATAACTACTTGACCTTGCCGAGATTTTGATCAAAGGCAGTAACATCACAGGCCACATTAGAAGGAGAAAAGATCCCACAAGCGATGACAAATAGATGCTCATGTTGCTACGAGGGCTATGGATGGCCAGGTACAAGATTCCAGACCACTTCCTTGTCAGATTTGTGAACATCATCACAGAGGTGAGTGTAGAGCAGATACTAACGCATGCTACAGCATACACTAGCGCATGCTACAGTTGCGAGTAGCCAGGGCATAGCGCCACCGAGTGTAGATCTGGCACTAACGCATACTATAGTTATGGTCAGCCAAGGCATAAAACCGTAGACTATCCATGGGCTAGAGCTAGTAGTTGACACTCCCAGCACCTCAGAGACAACATCAGCATTAGTAGAGAGGCCAATTGGGCCAAGATCAGAACCAGAAAGGTGGAGACCAACAACCATTGAGACAACAACAGCACGGGGGATAGATCCATAGAGGGTATATGGTTACATGGCAGTCGAGACACTAGAGAGGTAGGCAACAACCACCCAAAAGAGACCCACTGAAGCAGTGCAACACTAGCATGTGGTCATCTTTCCAGTCTCCGTCTGACCAACCAAAGCCACTGTAGGACAAGCCATCACCTCCAATCGATCAACCTTGTCTCCAGGTACAAACCCAAATGGAGTACAGTTGCACTAAGCCACAAACTTTGCTGAAAAATGGCGACAGTGCTCAGCCAAAAACTAGTTCTGTCGAAACTTTCCACTGTCACCGCCATTTGCCAGTGACACCACAAACGTAGAAACACCTTTAAGCGTCTCACCAGTCAGAGATCTACCAATTTGGGCTATCTCTACCAGCCTTAGGCACCAGAACTCCATCGCCGAACCGCCGCCACAACTAGGTCCATTAGACTCATTTGCTATTGATCGCGTCCACTTGTTATGCCCAAATTCTTGACCTGCTTCGTTGCCCTATGGTTGACTATGATCGTGACCAGACCTAAACCCTAGACCTCGTCTGCACACGATTTGGATTTGAATTGGCGCACCAAACACCACTCGTAGATTGGTGCTCACAGAGAGCAAAGAAATGCAGCGTACATCACCTGGACTAGTACAACATTTATTTGTTCTGAACCAACCGAAGTCATCCGGTTCAATCCATTATCATTCTAGAAAATAATTTTAAGGCCTTCCAGACCTCGAATCGAGGCAAAACTTGTTATCTCACTGTTTTTGGAGCTCTGGACACAGTTGTGGAGTTATTTTTAAGATTTGAAGATAAGAAAAGGATGAACTAAGGCATTGGAGTCAATGTTATCAAAGGTGGATCAATTCAAAAGGTAATAGAATTCACTATTTTTGTTTAAAGTATAAAATTAAAGAAGAAATAGTAAATTCATGTTTATCAAACCGCCATGGACTGATTTAAGGATTTGAGCCTAAGGAACCACGTAAAAATCTTAGGTGTTATTCCTTCATTCAACATTTTAGTTTTCGCTCGTACAATTCTTTTTTACGGCAAGGGTACCTTTGGTCCCACCAAACCCACTTTGCTAATTCAACATGAAGCAAAGACTGATTCACGGGGCAGTAATGTCGTGCCCGAACATTATAATTATGAATTATCTTTTGATTTAATTAAAATATATTAATTTTCTATTGAATAGATTATATTATACACAATTTTCTTCATCATATTTTTCCTCTTGTATCAGGATTCCTTCCAAGCCTCCTTCCTTTATTAAAAAATAATGGAAAATTACACTAAATTATAAAAGACATGATAACTCATGTGATTAATTAATAATTTATTTTTAGAATTGTGTTAAAAAATTTTAAAATTTAAAAAATATTATAATTTATTATATGATTTTTGGAATTTTAAATTATATATAGGCCTATTAAAGAAATTATTATAATTAAAATTTCAAGAAAAACTACTTAGTTGAAGTCGAACTTACTTCTTAACACATTCTAAAATTGGATAGCTAATTGATGAGAATTAATATTTTTATCATGAGATATTATATTCAAAATTAGGCAAATAATCGGTGTGATGCATGCACATGGTATATTTAAAACTTATTAATAATATATTTTAAGAATATACAAAATTATTAGTATAATATTTTAAATAAAATAATGAATATTTATTTAATTTTAAATAAAAATAAAGCTTTATACACATATTATTTTAATTTTAATAAGTAAAAAAAAGAACTAAATATAATTTATTTTTCTAAATATTTTTCATTAGAATAAAATTATACTAAGTTTTTCTAATAATAAATAACAATATATGAATAAATAAATCTATAAAATCTATAAAATTAAAATTGAATATATATTATAAAGGAACAAATTTTATTTTTATAATATACTTATAAATAAAGTAAAATTTATTCATTTATTTAAATTTATAATTTATGTAGAATTATAATCTAATACTTTTCTAATAATAAATAATAACAATAAAAATTATAAATTATATAATCATCAAGGGGTCTATAATATTATTATTGGTCAGAATTAGCTAGAGGCTTTTAAGGCTGAAATGTCGTTAGAGTAAAAAAAAATCCACTGAGAAAATTGATGACCGCAAGTTGCTGGTTGCTGGTTTTTAATACAAATACATGACGTGAATCCCAGACGGGTATTAATTAGCAGGGTTATTCGTAGGTGTTTTTTTTTTACAAAGCCTCATTGACAGGTATTTAACTGAAATCTTTGCCTTGAAATTACAAAGCAAGTTCTTTTTATTTTTATTTTTTTACAAAAAGCATATTGACTATTGCCAAGGCAATTTCATCGTCTTGTTCAGTTTTTTCCACACACACGATAATACATAATACAAACACCAGAATAAAGAAAATTTGGTATTAATTGACTCTCCCTTAATAATGTATCCTAAGGTTTTGTTTAGATAACATGAAAGAAATGTAAATTGTATGAAATTAAATAGTCAACTTTACTAAAATTAATATATATATATATATATATATTCTTAAAAAAATAATATTTTTTACAATATATTTTGTGTTCACATTAATTATAATTATCTTCAAGTGGCCCATCTATTTCTCTCTCTAATATGCAAAAAAAGTCCTTATTTTTTTATTTGAGATATTTAATAATAAAAATGACAAAATTATTTTTACTTATATATATATATGAGAGATTACATGGGTGAAAAATAAAAGATAATCATAATTATTTTATACTCTTATTAGATTATATAATTAAAATAATTAATTTAATATTATTTTTTATATAAAATATATTAAATATGATTATTTTTAAATATAGTTAATTATTGAAAATTTTCGTAGTATTTAAACTAATTTTATGGAGACCCTAATAAAACCACAAGCTGGATGTCAGTTCCCATTTTTCTCCTAAATGATTCATCCCAGTTTTCTCCTACATGACTCATCTTTCGAGACTTGTGACCATCACATATTTGGCCTCCAATTTCCAATGAGAGACATGGATGAACACAGGTTTTCAACTTCCCATAACCTCATCTTACAATGATCTTTCAACGCCCTCCCCTTCAATAACAGTTTTACATCCTTTTCCTACTCTCAAATCAACCTTGAATAATATATAATTAAGAAGTTGCCAAGCAATCTAAAAAATATGCCTTCTCTTGGGATCAGTATATATGCAGTATCTTTCATTGTAATTGATAAATATTAATCTGTTTTGTGCTGAAAACTTGAAACCCTTATCATATTTACGACCTTACCATAAATTTGAGCACTTGGTACAAAGCTCAATTTATTGTTTCAGCAATGAAGGAGCTCCAAGAAAAAACTTCCAACGCAGTGTAATGTAAACGCAAGAAATAATGCACCCAAATTTATAACACATTGGAAGTTTTAACAAATGTGAAGATTAAGAAGATCCCACGTCGCTTCAACCGCGGCAAAAATATTTTTTTCTTCTTAAATTTGTCTTGCAACATGATAATATTTGCTTCCGATACCCCACGTCCTCCTCGAAACTGCTCTGTTTCTTCTTCCAACCTTTTTGTCAAACCGTTGAGTCGGTCAGTTCCTCCCTCCATTACTTCCATTAAATTCTCCCAAACCGGATTTCTACTTTTTTATTGTCTTCCTCTTGGGTTCTTCTCCATTCTCTGCAATGTCCATCCTTTCCTTGGTACCGTTGTTGTTTCTCCTCTCCCTGCCCTCACTACCCAAGTCATCGGTGGCCATCGCCGACCATGGAGATTGGCTCCTCTCCCCCAACTTCCCTCCCCTTTTCAGTAATTCCATCCTTTCTTCTTTTCTATTGATTGTACTGTTATTGCTCTGCCATGGAATTTGATGGGTCTGTGGAAAATCATGGTGGTGGGTGCAGATTCATGCGAGGTGATGAACTGTGGGAAGGGACGGTGCAGGTCGTCCGATCAGAATCTGATGGGTTTTGTCTGCGAGTGCGATGCCGGGTGGACGCAGCTTCGTAACAGCAGCCATTTCCGGTTCCTCCCCTGTGTCATCCCCAATTGTGAGTTCTATCCCACCCCCTTTACGAGTTAACTGTAGCAAAATATCAATAACCATTACATCTCTATTTTTGAGTAAACTAGTCGAGATGTTGTACTATCTTGCACTAAACACTTCCTATATGATGGACTTTAACTTTATGATATTCCAAATATATTTTAATTTTAAAGATAAATTTTAATTGAACAAGTCGTAGACTATAGTAGTTTGTTTATTATTATTTTATCCTATTTTAATTAGCTAAATCTCATACTCCTTTGAGACGTGATTTTTAACCTCTCTCTTAATAACGTAATTGTTGTTTTTTTAAAGCTCATTCTTTACAAAGCGGTGATTATTATGTTTGTATTAAGATTATGGCCTATGGGAGGTGATTTGTACCTCTGACTAAGGTCACCTGAGTGCGAAGTGGTGATTACAACCTAATTATATGGTCGAGAAAATGTTTTGTACAGATGGCTATAACATTATTGCTGGGTAGGTAACCTAAAGAGTTCAATCAACCATTTATTTTTAAGGAAGGTTAAGTTACTAAACCAACCTTGTGAGAAACTAAAAATTGCTGGACTTTTTGGGTTTCGCATGATTAAGGATCACGTGAAACCCAACTTTTTCTGCGTATTAACAAGTATTTGTTACTTGTCTTAATCTAAATGGGTTTTAGTTTTTACAACAAACGGTGTCCAGTTATTGTTAAGAGTTGTCTCACTTGTTGTAGTTTCTGGATATTATTCTTCTTCATCAGATATTCACTTTGTATTACTTTTCTTTTCTTTTCCATATAATTCAGTTCAATTATCATTTAACTACCATTTTTTTGTGCTGCGTGTATTTTGTCTTTTTTTAAACAGATTTGGTCGTTGATCCTCTAAATACCAATAATTTGTTGCAACTAAACATGACATCCGATTGATTTTAACAAATTAAAGATTCAGTACCTTTCCAATCGACTCCACGTTCTTCTCTAACCAATACCAAGTTTAACACTAGTTCGACAGTTTTTCTAGTTTGCCATTTGCGTGGAAATCAAGATATTTCCCATCCTTCTTATGATCAAAATGAGGTATTAATAAAGAGTGGTGGTTGTCGAAATATGATAAATTTGTTTCCCAAAAAGTTTGTTTTTGATAATTTCTCAGGTAACTTCGACTTGAAATGCTCCAATTCATCTACCGCACTTCCTCCATTAGCCCCACCTCCAGATGATGATGATCACCATTCATTCTTGGAACGTAGGTGTTGGACCTTATTACTTCTCGTTCTATAGTTTTCAGAAAATAAATTATTACTAACTGTTGATCATTGCATCATTTTTACTTGTATTATGAAGCTTGTGATTGGGCATTTTGTGGCGAAGGGTCTTGCAAGAAAACTGGCCGTTTCAATCACGATTGTGAATGCAAACAGGGCTACTCCAATCTTTTCAATATCTCAACCTTCCCTTGTTTTACCGAATGTAAGAACTCTTCCTTTATGACTTCTTCTTCTTCATTTCTATTTTCTTACCAGACACCCGTTAAGGCATTCAAGATATATATTCTAAACCAAGATCTATGTGATTAAGAAAACATAGTTTAATTTTCAGATGCCTTCTTAACGTTACCATTCTCCTTTGACCTGCCTTGATTCGACAGTACACAAACATAGGATATGCAAAACTGTAAATTATGTGACTTCGGTTTGATGGGTTTCTTTTCATATGAACATGGCAGGTGCTCTTGAAGGCGAATGCAGCCAAATAGGAGTCACATTATTAAATCGAACTAGTAACTCTTCAAGACCAAGTTTACCAGACAGTGGATCCAACAATGGTGGTAGAATTTATCTGTTGTTAATTGTGTTTAGCTTTATAACTTGTCTGTGAATATAAATTTTTCCATGCTATATAAAGTTTAGCTGATTGATTATTGGTCCTTCATATTTTGCAGCTCATGTAGTGCTTCATGGGAGTTTGTTCTCCGCAGTCTTGATGGCTTCTCTGGCGATTCTCTTGGGGACATTGTAGAGGCATACAGTTTGATATTACATCGCTTTGAGTTTAGTTTTTAAATGGCAGTGTCATTTCGAATTTATTTTTCCTCTTTTTTATATTTTTTATATATATTCATGATATTATTTGATGATGTATTTGTCACATTAGATCATCTGTTTCGCATTCCTTTTTCATTGCTTGGGTTGTCGATTAATGTATATCCTCACAATAAAAGACATTTATGTCCTTGGATATGACCTACTTCAGAATTTGAGATCACGCATCACTGACAAGATATACATATTCACCTTGGTGAAAATTTTAGTTTTATAGATTTATGGTATACCCAACATCTGTTACTGATTTTAAAGATAGATACTAATTAAGAAAGCAGATTTGAGTTTAATTACTTAATTTTTTATTTTTTATTTTGTATTTTGATTGCTGGAATGCCCAACTTTCTACACCCCTTTTATTAATATTATGCATGAGTTTTCCGTACGCTAGTTTATTTTTTACTTTTCATCGCGGTGTTATTTTTTATTTTCTTTTTACATTATTTAATGTACAATCCTTGAGATAAAGTTTTTTGAATCAAGGAGGAGTTTTATATTTTATCATATATTGATTCGTTGAATGTTTTGCTTTCATCAACGTTTGTTTCTCCTTTTATTAATGAAGTGTAATCAATAATATATACCGGAATCTAATCGATGATAATATTTTTGCATCATATATAACCATCATATGTATCGAAATCTATCCCACGGTAACATGTTTGCATCATAACTCATAGCTAGTAAAAAATAACATAAGCATGCATACACACACACACACACATATATATATATATATATAAAAGGGGCGCTCGCTGAGCAGGAAAATTTTTTGGACCCAAACTCTAATATGGGTCGTTTTTATGATCGGATAGCCCAGATTTGATAAAAAAAGAAATCATTCCTCCCCTCTCACACCTGTGCCCCCTCCCTCCGCCTAGTCCATCCCCGCGGTCTCCCTACGTTGCCCCCTGCTATGTCTTCGCCACTGTCGACCACTTGCCCTCCTCCATCGCCCCCCAC
>JAVDBV010002942.1:0-15191 GCA_032619315.1 Piper longum
TAGAGAAAGAGAGAGAGAGAGGAACTTAAGAGATTAAAAATAGGAAAATTAGCCATTCAAACAAGAAAAATCTAAAAAATAAAATAAAAATGCATCTTATGAACCACGAATTTTGGATCTCATTAATCTAAATTTCTTAAAAATAAAAAATAAAAATATATTTCTCGTTAGCAGGTCACAAGTTTGAACGTGACTAATTTCAATTTATAACTTCTTACTAATAAATGTCTTTCTAATTGTCTTGAAAAAAATATAATAAAAAATAAAATAATTATAATTCATCTTTTCATTCTAATAGTGTATATCTTTAAACTCGATCAAAGTCTATATCTAAGATATTAAATTATTAAATTCTATTTGGTTATTTAAGAAGAGTTTTTGTATAAATTAAAATTTATATGATATAAGCCGCGCATGATGCAACATCTTACCTAGTTATTATAATCTATACATCTGTTAATTATTTGAAGTCCATCTGATAAATATAAAGATAGTTACATATTTAACAAAAAAACTTACCGGGAAACGGGCTTAACGATGACGCCCGGATCATGAAATGGAAGCTATTGAGAGGTAGGTGACTGGGGTTTGGTTTTGAGAGTAAAAGAAGAGATTGATAGTTACGAGGAGTAATTACTTCTTGGAGATTAGATTCTTTATCAGATCATCAATCTACTGCCTTGCTCTACCAAGAATATTTGCGATATCTGGGGTTCTCTACTCTTTGTATTTTAATCAATTGCTGATTATAATTAATCTGTGAAAAGAGAGATTATACTCTCACGATGAAATTTGTGATTGTAAAAGGATTTCACAATCATAGTAAATTGGTGGTTTTGGGCAATTTTTTTTTCTTTAATTTGGAGGATTTTCATGTAAAATCAGCATGTTCTTAATTTATTTTCTCTGTGTGATTGCCATAATATTTGCTTGTTATTATTCAATCTTGTCAAATCATAAATGGATTTGGAATTTGGTGGACAAAATCCCAAGTGGTATTTGAGCTCAGCTAGATCAAGTTTATTTGTGTTTGACAAGATTGTAGAAAAAGACATGGCCAAGTTTGAAATCCTCAAATTTGATAAAAAGAATTTTGTGTTGTGAAAAGTAAATATTTATACAATTTTATTTAACGATGGTTCTACAGTGGCTTTTAAGGGTAAGAATGAGAACTATAGGGGATGACAGATATATAATTAGTAGAGAAGGAATAAATTTCATAGGCATATTTATTTCTTGCCTTGGATGGTAATGTAAATGTGCAGGCTATTATTACATGAGTGAAGGCATCGTGGAAAAACCTACATATGCTATATGAGGATAAATCTTTACTAATCTGAGGGTGAAAGATGAGACATTAATTTACTAACCCTTCAATATGTTCAACTCACTTGTAACTGAGTTATTAGGAATAGGTGAGAAGATTGGATGAGCATGCCACTCTACTCATCTATTAGATGAAAAAATTCTTGGGATAATTTGATTATGAGTTTGAGTCATATTATTCAACTTGGTTTGAACTTTGTGGTAGTATCACTTTTGCCAAAGGAGTTGTGGGAGAGGTTATTAGAGTCATTTATTATATTTTCAGGAGAGCAAGCTTTAGTTTCTCATGGGTATAAAGGAAAAATAAAGGATATTGGTAATGACGGAAAAGACAAGGGAAATTTAAGACAAAGGTTGAGGTGAAGTGTTATTATTATGATAAGGTGGGTCATGTGATAAAATATTGCATGATGATTAGTGAGGATAAGCAGAACGATAAAGGTTAAGAGAAGAAGGATGCAAAAATGGCTGATTATTATAACTAGGACTGATCATGATTTGATTTAGGTGGTAGATTCTAGAGCATCATTTCATGCTACACTGCATAAGAGATTCTTCACTACATACAAATCAAAACAAATTGGTATGGTGAAGATGAAGAATCATAGTAAATCCAAGGTGCCTAGTGTAAGTGATGTGAGGGTTATAACTAATATGGGTCATAATTTGACTTTGACATATTCATCATGTTCCAAATTTAATGATGAACTTAATATTGGCCGATGATTTAGATGATGAACCTAATATTGGTTGATGATTTGGACGATAGAATTTACCCATCACAAATTGTTAATGGTGCGTGGAAACACTAAGGAAAATCTTGTTGTGTAAACTGGTGACAAGTATACAATCTTTATAGGATAGTAGTTCTGTGCTCCAAGAGTAATAGAGTTTATATTCTTGATGGTTCCACTAAAGGTGTGTGGTGATAATATAGTGGTCACATGAAGATGAATGGTAAAGGTTAATGTTATTATATTTAGCCTTATTGTCGTCAAGGGAAAATTGCAAGAAATGTGAAAACCAAAGGGGCTCATTAATGAGCATTTTTTCGTTGGACTCTTTGACTTCCATGAAATGGACTATATAGTCGATAACTCTTTAGTTACTAGAGTTACATGCCTTAAGTGGGGTTTATAAATAACCTTCATGTTTCTTCCTTCTTGCTCAAGAAGGTCCTATTCCTAATCTATGAGAGTTTAGGAGATATAA
This sequence comes from Piper longum, assembly GCA_032619315.1. Classification (NCBI taxonomy): domain Eukaryota; kingdom Viridiplantae; phylum Streptophyta; class Magnoliopsida; order Piperales; family Piperaceae; genus Piper; species Piper longum. The sequence goes on from JAVDBV010002942.1 coordinate 2,539, forward strand.
TCCTTATGTGAGAGACAATTGAGAGAGTGTGACCTTTGTATTCTTATGCGTGTGGTTGGATTTCTCATTGTAATCTCTTGTAATCACAAATTGATGAGGAAGAGGCTTGTTATCTCTTGGTAATATAGTGAAAGCTTTCGATCTTGTCCTATGGTTTTTTTCATTGACAGAATGAGGGGTTTCCATGTGAAATGTATGCTTCTCTTGTTCTTGTGATTATCCTTCTTTGATTATCATTAATTCTGCCCGTTGTTGTGTTGATATTTTGTAACAATGAACAGATTGCGTTACCGGATGATTTTAGTGGACATCTAACTCATGATGTACGTGAAAATACATTGATTAAGGCATAGTGTTTATTTTATTAAGGCATTGGTGATTGGTCTTTTTCTGCCTCCTCGGTCTCGCTTATAAACTCCAACACACAGGACTACCCACACGCCAAGGATCAAAGCATAAGCAATAGACTTTGATCAGTACTATGCTTTTGTCGCCTCCATCCACGAACCTTTAAAGACCACCTAGATTCGTGGCTTAAGCAATCAACTTTGGAAAATATTTTATTTTTGCTGCCTCCTCCATCTCGGTTGTGTCATGATTGCTTTGTGCCCAAATCTATGTCTCATATTGTAATCTTCACCTTTTTTTCTTGTCACCATTATTTTGGCAAAATGGTTTGAACAAAAGGAATGCTTTTAACTCCTAACTCGAATGTATGGAGCCTTCTACTTCTCTATTGGGTTAGTACAACTTTGGTTGTGGATGAGACTAGCGACTAGTATATAAATTAATGGAAGAACCTTATTCATTGATCTATGAATCAACTTTTAGAGATCTTTTATCTTTTTGAAAGATATAGGAGCTATTTTCTGAATTAAGTGAGGTTTATGACAATTGTTTAAAGTAACTTTTAGGGGCTCAAAGGGCCTAATAATGGCATCATAGCCATGGTTGGTCTGTTTGCCCATTCAAATTATAGATGTCTTCTTCATGGGTTTTACCTAATAGTTGAAAGGGAGTTTGCCAAGTAATAATCAATGATTGTTGGTCACCAAATTTGTAAGGAGAAGGGAAAGGATTTGATGAAGGGGAGATTATTCGATTAGTTCACATCGATCGTGGATGAGGTTAGTGACTTATCTATACTAACATGAAAACCTTATTCCTTAAGCTAAGTTTTGGATTAAGAGAGACATGTAACTCCTGTTTTAAGTTTCTTTTGGTGACCCATGTTGAGATATTTTCTTCCTCATGTGATGGTGGTCGATAAACGGTCGACAATAGTGCATCAAGTTCGACTGGTATTCGACAAGTGGTGCAAAGTGGAAGATTTTTTCAAGTGATTTCCGCATGGGGTGAAAGGGAGATTGGAAAGGTTGTATCTCTTTCTAATGTGTAGGATGCTGAAGCCAACGCTAGTGTGTTTTGTATGATTCGAGAGGGGAGAATTATTGGAATCCCTCATTATACGACAAATGTGAAATGACATGCAACTACATGGGGAATCATAAAGACATAGTATCACTCTAAGTGGTACGAAGAATTCGAGTAGAATTATGGAAGATGAAGAGTATTTGGTGTTTGACCCTCCGCATCTATGTGGTTAGCTATATCTTGAATATATGTCTTTTTCTATATGTATATATAGTTGTATATGTGTAGTGATTATAATTTTGAAGAGTGTGTGATATTGAATTTCACTATGAGGTTTTGCGCCTCACAGGGTCTAATCTTCTTGTATGCCAAGAGTTTGTTGTGTTCTCTTAATGAAGATGGGTGTACCGATTTTGTCCGATAGGTGTACCGGCTTTGTTCGATGTGTGCTTTTCTTTAAGGGGAGATATGAAAGGTTGCAGATCTAGACAGGTCACCGTTGGTGGTAAATGTGGGAGAAGAAAGAGAAATTGTTCGTTGTGAGGGTAAGACATGGCTTTGGCTTCTTCGACAAGACCAACTCTGTATTTACTTTCTTATCATTCTATACCTTTTGTTTATGATTTGTAATTTGAAATAATTTTACCCATCTCATATTTTTTGTTGTGATTTTCTTTCAATTAAGAAAGTTTCCACTTTCGATGTGTGTGTTATCTATCTTTAATCTTTTATTGGTTGTTAAAACACACAATATAGTGTTTGGAGATTTTGTATATTAAAATCTCAACAGCCCAAAGGGCCCAACACTTCATTGATTTAAGATGATTTTTACTTTGTAATAGTGAGAATATAAAGACTGAATTTTGGGATAAAGAAATGAAGAAGAGATTGGGAAAGATATGATAGATCAAGAGGAAGAATGAAGAAGAATTGAGGGAGGTAAGAGAATGGAAGAAGTAGATGGAGAAGGAGGAGCAAGAAGAAGAAGAAGATGATGAAGTTTAAGCACTGACCTATGCCTAAGGGTTCTATGTCATAATGCGTTCTCTCTTTGTTAGGTGTCTCTTACAACCAGCCCTCCATTGTGTGCTAATGTCAGAATCTCCCTCTGCCCTTACGTCTCCTGCAACTTTTCTGTCATGTGTTCGGGGTCACAACCTCCCTTCAAAGCAAAAGGACTATAACATTGTTGAGGGGGAAGGAGTTTGGGGTGAGAATCCAGAATTGGATGATATTCTTGAAATTTCAATTCATGAAAGGCATGAAAGCAAAAATTTGATGGTAAAATGGTGTTTTTTGAATGATGACTTTGTGCTCTAATAGAAGATGCTTCATGAAATATCATTCAATTGGTTTCCCTGTGTGATTCTAGCCTCAATGCCTTTTATACGTAGAAATTGGATGGTTGGATTCCCACCGATAACTCATTTCTCCTGAACAATGCTACAGTCCCTTCACGGTGATGGGTATAGGACTTATATTGGGCCCTTAAAGCCGAGGAGAAAACGCGGAGATGGTGTAACCTAAAAATGTGAGTCTCCCTTGTCTACAACTTCTACATGAGTGCAAGGATAATTCCTTTACATAATATTGTCTCCTCATTGTAAGCATCATTTAAATGGTAGATGGTTTATACATGTACATCAATATAATACGAAAGAATGAAGGTAAATAGCCGCAACTCTGTCAATAACATGGACAAATACCTGTTTGAGTCCTCTCATTATCACCAAGCTTTACAATTTGTCAGTAAGTAGCCTGATAACTTTATTAAATCCACCAATCTCCCCACGAATCATAGATAAGAAAAATATTTTCATCTAAGATTTATCAACAAGTCATAGATTGTTTTTGTGGGCTAGATTTGATTTGCCCAAAATTGGGTTCAATTTGGATATATTTAAGTTACCAAATAATGTATAGATTGTCCGGTTGCACATTGTTTTTCTTTTTTAAATTAGATGTGTACTGTATGTTATGCTGATGAAGATTATACATTGTAAATATTATTTTAGTTGGTTACAAACTACTTAATTTTGAATTTAATTGTTTGAAAATAAGAAGTTTTACTTTCGAATTTTTATACCTCAGTTAGAAAATTAATAATTTTAATTAAGTATACAATATTATTTGAATTGAAAGGCAAATATGAACTTTTCTGATGAAGAAGGGCAAAATTATATAATTGATGATGGAAATGTGACAAACTCAAACGAATTATTAGAAGAAATGTGGTTATAAAAGTTATACGTAAACAAAGAATTAGATGGCTCTAGGTAGAGCCGCACGGCCTCTTTGATGCGTAGCCAGGACCCATCCAATCATTTTTGAGCCAATGTTCAAACCAACCCCACAGCGAAAGAATGCCCGCCAAGTTCTGATAAGGGAATGCTTCCTCCAAACACAAATTGAACAAAGCCGATCAGTCCGGCGAACTTCAAAAGTCCTTCATTCTCTAAGTAAGTAGAGTGTGAGATTGATTTTGAAGATCTTAAAGCTAAAACCTACTTAAGTGTCATCGACAATAATCTAGTCTTATTAATAAAAAAAAGAAAGTCAAAAGTCGCATCATAAAGAAAAATAGGAGATTTAACATATGAAAATACAACCAAAATAAGAAAGATAAATCATTACTAAAAAAAAAATCTACTTATAAAATTTGAGTCAATCTCTAGCATAGTTATGATAAAATAGTAACTTACCGCACAGTTTGCCTTCACAATTGTATCAGTTCTTGATTTGTAACATGAAAATTTTCCATGGTAGATAGCATCACAGACAATAATAATAAAAATGATCACTTACATGAATTACTCTCTTGTGCTTCTCTTGACAATTGAAAGGTTTATGGAAGCATATACATGTACTCACCATTACCGCCATAGAAAGCTGGCGATGAAAAACGTCGAAAATAAGGATCACTTAGACAAAATGGTTGCAATTCACAATTTATGATGTTTGTTAAAGTAAATACACGCCTCTTTGTCCACATTCGAATGCAATAGTTGCATGATTGATTAAGCTAACTTGTTTCCCATGTCTTTTTTTCTAACTTTGAGTTGGGAACCTTATTATTGATGGAAAAAATAAGTACTTAACTAATGTTAATATTTTTATGTCAACTCAAAAAAATAATGACCACTGGTCTTGATAGATAGTTAAATCTCCTTTGAGCACGGTTGATATTAAATATGAATTTTTTTATTGTTGGGGCCTTTTGACCCGAAAACAACTTGCAATAACTTATATTAAGTGTCATAAGTTTTCTTTAATTCAAAAGTCAATTCAAGAACTGAGGTAAGACTAATCTAATAATTCTTCTTCTCATACATAGACCGCATGAATCATTTCCCTCTCACACATATTAGATCTACATATTATAGTAAAATTTTAAAAGACTCCAATTCGGCTATCTGATCGTACTGTGAGGCCCCTCACTCTTCAAATTCCCAAATCATTCCTCCTTCGTGAATGCGGACAAATTGCAGTGAGGTTCTAAGATATTCTAATTTAGACTAGTTGATTTGCCATGAGGCTAACTGGGGCTCCCTTTGGGCCCCTAAAAAGGACTCGCAATTCAAGCTTTCGAATCTATATTTTTTGCATATCACAATACTACTAATTATTGTTTATAGATAGATATCTATTAATTTTCTTACTTTTCTCTGTGCCTAAAGCAATGGAGAAACTTTTTGCTGTTCGTTTTTCACCAATTTACTTTTCTCTATTATTTTTTATTGTATTTTAGTTTATTAAATCATGGAGAAAAATTAAACTTTTTGTAGTGATTCACCTCTCTAATTTTCTTAAAAAAAATGAAGAAAAATAAAAAATTGTGAAAAAAACTATTTGACGAAAAAGATGTTTAAACTAATTGTATTATTGAGTGATTGATATTTTGAATTCCATACCTCACATCCAAGAACTATTTTGGAAATTGTATATATAAATTCAATAATGGTGTTCTTGATTGATTTGGTCTGGTCATGAAAAACAAGCGATGAGGAGGCTCACTTGCGTGGACAAGATAGTCATACTTCACGTCATGATGTTTAATTCTGTTTTAAAATGTGATAATGACGTGATTTGTTTTTCCAGCTTTATTGTATTTTGGAATGGACCTTTTAAATGTCTTTTCCCATTTAATTGAAAAATTAATTAAAGATAAATTTATTGAAAAAATTTATCAAAATTCAAATTTACGATTTAAGAAAACTATTATAATCCACCAATTTAATCAATGACTCTTTGCACCTTGTGAGCTGAAATACGTATATCTCGTATGAAAACTTGTACTCAAGTCCTTGCATTTCTATTTAATATATAAGCTTTTGCTCGCTCTTCTTTGTCTCTCTTTAATTTGACATACTTTTATTTATACTTCTGTATTTATTCAGTAGGTCTTATCACAAACCGTGGATTATTTTTCAAAAAAAAAACCTTAGTTTTGTTTGCCATATGCTTTTTATTTCCACATGTAATTAATTAATTTATCTACATGTTCACGTCTCTCATTATTATTTTATGGTTTTACCATTTTTATTTAAGAAATAAATATATGCATTATAATTTATAATTTTACAATAACTCTAACATAATTTAAGCCGCAGATGTATTTTAATGGCCCATATATAGCATTACCTCTGAAGAGATGATAGTTATTAATTTGTTGAAAGTATATACTTTTAAAAAATATATTTTATCAGAATAATAACCATCTGATGATGCATATGTATATATACCGCATTCAACCTTCAAACATTGTATCACCGGTAACCTCACAGACAATCAATTTTCCGACCATGGATGAAGCATTCAGAAAAACAGTAATAGCAGCTGCATCCCAGGTGAACCCAAATCTTTCAAGGAGCTGCCCCTTGTCCAACCTCGTCGATGGGATCCTCAAAGAGGAGAAGAATAGGAGCAGCCTTGCACAAAGGCTTGTGTTGTATAGCAACGCACCACCAGCTATGATGCACGTCAACCAGCTTTTATACTACAGTGATCCGCCAACTGATATTGGTGAACCTTCGTCAGGTGCATCAAAGTTTGATCTAGAGAAGTTCGTTTCGTTCCTCACTCCTCGATTGATGAGCGATGTATCTATATCGACTGCGAAGAGCATCGACGTCAATGAAGATCTGGCCGAGAAGATTTGGTCGATTGATGAATCTGAGGTTGATGACATACTGAGGGATGCCTTGTTAGAAGCATCCGAGCAGCTGGAGAAGCAATTCGGCAGCCTATACCCGTCTCCGATGGACTTGTTGAAGAAAAGTTCATCAACAAAGGCTAGTCAAGTTTCAATAGACGTTGCATTCGCCAAGTCCATTGAGGCTGTTCTGGAGAGGTTGCAGCGGTCGGTACGGACTCCCACCTCAAACTTGTCGAATTCGCCGTCGCAGCCATCGATGCATCTACGACGGATTTTCCGACCAAGATGGCTGTTGCAGAGCGGATTATATTCTCCGTTGTGCCGCATGCGGAGGCAACCTCCGGTAGTGATGTTCTTCAGAAGTGTTTTTGGGATGCCATTCTCAGAGTTCAATCAGAACTCTCTACAGACATTCCTGTGGAGGCTCTCATTGCTGCTATTGAGAGGCTCCCAGCTGATAGTGAGGTAAAGTTACTCCTTACCCAGATCATGATTGAGACGTCTTTGAGAGATTGGAGCCGCAAGGATGACGTCCAAGTTTTTGACATGAAGATCAAGTTCAAGGTTCCAGGAACTATCAAGAAATCGATCATGTCGTTCCTTTTTTTTGAAAAAAAAGCTTTGGGTCTGATCTTCATCTACTCTAAGTCTAGATTCCGGGAGAGTGTGTTTTGGTTTTGCCCACTACTTGTATCAGTTGTTTTTTTCCGAAGCACTTGTACCCGTTGTTGAATAAATGTGTCTGTTGTCATGGAGCTCTTGGTGAATGGAGGAGACAATTTGATCCATACATATCTTCTAGTGCATATACTATTCGCCTCTTAATTAAGACCCTGTTACCAACCCATTATCTAATTTACAGTCTACAATTTGAGATTGAGATAACTTTGGCTCAAAGTCAGAGGTACATACAGAACTGCTATTATTCTCCTCCTGAAATGACATTCAATTTAACAATAATAGTATCAATAAAACGTGTAAGTTAATGCACGCAAGGCACATCGTTAGGCCAATAAAGTATCTGCATAATAGAAATAATTAAACTGAAAATAGCAGTCATACACCTTCACCTTCCAATGCATTGTAGTGCATTTGTCGATTTCTGAAAGCCCAAGAAAAACTCATTTCATGAGTTAGGTCACTCTGACAGCTAAAATCAGGAGGAGCAAAGATGGATGCTGACCGCGCAGTGCAACGCCCCCATATTATGAATTAGTTACTGATAAGAGAGGAACAATACGAAAGAGTTGAAGGTGCACTCACTTTGCAGGAGCTCAAATGGTCGCCATCTTCCTCGAAACATTTATTCCTACAACTTCAATCACTTCTTGGAGTGGCTTTCCCCTCTTTCCTTCTTCCTCCTCTATTGATCTGATCTTCTTCTTCATGAAAAGCTTCCCATTCCTAAAACCGGGCTCATTATGACAATGGGTGACTTATATTATATATAAATTTTAATTTTATAAATAATTTTTTCTTAAATGATGAGATAGAATATATAATAACTTAATATCTTAAATACAGATTCTGATTCATTAAAATAGATCTTAATTAAATAAAAAATAAATTATAATAATTTAATTTTTATTTTATTGTATTTTGATTAGTTAAATCTCTTAATTTTAATTAGAAATCAATATTGAATTTTTCTTTTATTAATAAGAGTAGATATAACTACCAACAAGCCATTATCAACTTGATCTCCTCCTTGGCTGGGGTTTATCATAGCCGATCCTCCACTGTTGTCTTTTATGAATGATATCCTGATGTTAGGAAAAGGTTCTATATAACTCGTAGGCCGGAATAAGAAAAAAAGACAAAAAGAAAGGTAAGAAGTATAGACACAGATGTTTTCTATAGTTTTCTAGACATCCAAGGGATGACATTCTATGGAGTGAACCGAACTTCAAGATAATTTCTCATCTTCCTCTACAAAAAAGGGTTGCCATGTCCCATAGTGCACCTAGTGTTATGCAAAATTCGAGTTTTGCTTTATATTTTGATGAAAAGAGTTATCGTGATGTACGATATATTATTCAGTCTTCAATATAATTATATTAATTTTTATTTGATTGTTTTTAATCTATTGACATATGTTTTGACTTAAAGTTTGAATTTTAAGGGTAAACTATGTCCTATGCAGTATAACTCTTTACACATGCCCACGTATTTTATGAAATCCAATATGTCGTCTTAAGTCTCTTTAATGATTGAGATTCATTTTTATAAAGTGTGTATGTAATTAGCAAATAAATAATTTTTTATATTATAATATCACAATTTGATTAGTCCTTTTAACCGAATTGGGTCCTACCTTACCTCTCTCGGCATTAAGATTCAGCCACCCCTACTAGCCAAATCTTTTTTTTTGTTAAAACAAATTATTTTTAAAAAATATTTGGCGCTGGGCTGTTGACCTTCAAGGGCTTTAGAAAGGGGCAGCTAGCTGCCCCGAGAGAAAAAGTAATTGCACATGACGGCAGAAGGCCAGATCTTGCCTTGGGGCGGCCAAAGCTGGTTGCCCCAAGGCAGATCTTGTTAGAGAAGTAAACCTTAGCCACCTCTAGAGTGTGGGCTTTGCCCATAGGCTAAGTTATTTTTAAAAAAGAAATTAAATCAAAAGTTATTCAGGGATATTAAACACAATTCATTATATTTTTCTTTTTTTAGTAATTATAGCAAAATTTTCCTCTCTCGAAATATAAAATTTTCCTCCCCTACTTTGGTTAAATCCTCTTATATAAACAAATCAAACCTAACACATTGAAAAAATAAATTTTATATACACAACGTGTACCCCTTTACACCAAGAATAACAATTTAAAATTATTTTATGCCTTGAAGTTCGGCCACACACAATAATTTAAATTATATGCACCGAACACGAGCACTCTTTTATTTATAACATGGCGGAGGCTATAAACAAACACAAAACATCAATATAGAGGAAGATGATAGCCAGCCATTTAAGCACCTCCCAATCTGTGTAATTGCACTTTTACGTGTCAATCAATCTAGTTTGGACATGGCTGCTTTCGGAGAAGCTGCTCCTCATGTGGTGGCCTTGCCAAGCCCCGGAGTCGGCCACATCACTCCGGTAGCAGAGTTCGCAAGAAAGCTTCATGTCGATCACCACCTCCAAGTCACCCTCTTCACCACTGCCATGAACCCAGGTCCTGAACAAGACACCCAACAATCCATTCTTGACTCCCTCCCACTCACCCTCACCACCATCTCACTCCCTCCCATCAACTCTCCAGACCTCATCCCAACACAGACTGAGCATTTCGAGACAATCTACAAAATCGTCTTGGGGATCAATCAATGCATCAATCGCCTGTCCACCTTCCTAAAGAAAGACTGCGCTGCTATACCTTTGGTGGTGCTGGTGGTGGACTTGTTAAGCGTAGTACCTGCACTTGACCTTGCCAAAGAGTTCAAAAATGTTGAGATCTACCTCTTCTTTCCCACCAACTTCACTGCACTGTCTGTCTACCTTAATATGCCCGACATCGACAAGCTCTTTGCCGGGCCTTTCCGTGACATGCCGGAGCCGCTCCGGCTGCCGGGCTGCGTACCAATTCCAGGCTGTGACTTTCCACAGCCGACAGATAAACGGGAGAGCGAGGGCTACAAAAATTTTTTGGTTGGTGTGAAGAGGTACAAAGATGTGGCTGGGATCTTCGTCAACAGTGCTGCCGAGTTGGAGCTTAGAGCTATGCAGGCCTTGAAGCAAGATGAGAGTGTTCCACCTATCGCTCCGGTTGGGCCATTGACACACCAATCCGCTAAGGAGGCGACGTCGGACGACTACTGCTTGAAGTGGCTCTATCAGCAGCCGGACGGCTCTGTGATCTACGTGTCATTCGGTAGTGGGGGGATGCTGTCCATGGCACAGACGAGGGAGCTGGCCTTGGGTTTAGAGATGAGTGGGCAGAGATTCTTGTGGGCGATCAAGAAACCTTCTGATATTGGTGATGAGGCAAGCGCCATTGGTGATGACAACCCAACTCTGTTCTTGCCGGAAGGGTTCGCGTCTAGGATGGAGGGAGTGGGATTGGTAGTACCATGGTGGGCACCTCAGGTAGAAGTCCTAGCACACAAGGCCACTGGGGCATTCCTCTCCCACTGCGGGTGGAACTCCATTGTTGAGAGCATGGTGCATGGGGTGCCCATCGTTGCATGGCCGCTGCATGCCGAGCAGAGGGTGAACGCCGTGCTGGCCGTGGATGGTCTGAAGGTGGCCATCAGACCGAGGTTTGGAGAGGATGGAATGGTTGGGAGGGAGGAGATATGTCGGGTTGTGGTGGAGATGATGGTGGGAGAAGAGGGGAAGGTGGTCAAGGAGAGGATGGGGGACTGCAAGGACATGGCTCTTAGGGCGGTGGAGAACGATGGCTCATCGTCCATGGCGCTTGCGGAGGTTATCACTAGATGGAAAAGTCAATGTTTGGGCCATTAGGCTCTTTAATATGTCCTTTTTTAAAAAAAAAATTGAATTATCAATAATTTTTTTCCTTATAAATTATCAATAAAATTTGCTAAACAGTACATACAATGAGGTATGTATTGCTCTGGGCAAAGGCAGATGTGAATATAAACTCCATGAATGCAATGTTCCAAGAAACTGCAAATTGTAAAATCCATTGCAAATCTCAGTTGGAGAGGTCTTCAGAAAAGGACTCTTTCCACTGTAGTCATCAAGGTTTCTTTATTCATAATGTTTCTGCTATGCTTCAAGGTTGTTAGTTGTCAAGTACTGCTCCTTTTCTTTTAAATCGAAAACATGCTATGGCCTCTGTTCTTTCATTTCACTGGCCTAATACTAATCTTTTACCTCAATTTCCTTCCTCCTTAATTGGTCATACAAATGATTTGTGTTCTACATCAGTTGTTGGGTTTGTCCAACAAACAAATAATTGATCTTTAAAAAGTTATATTCTGGCCAAAAAAAATCTTCACCTTTGTGTGAAATGACTCTGCAAATCTTAAAATCAATTAAGCACTATGAAAGACGATTAAGGAGAAGGAACTATGAGCAGAAGAAAGGAAGGCAACGGTTTGATTCTTGTATCAGCTACATTTAATGTAAGCATGCTGGTTGGATAATACGGGTAATTTTGTCCAAGTAATAAAAATTACAGTCTTTAATTTATGAGTCCATATTTTGGTTGTATGATGCAATGAATAAAAAGATGTGCATGCGTGATAAAACTCGTTCATTTTTTAAATTTTAACGGAATATTATGGTAGAGTTATAATGAATAGTGGTTTGTTTATATTAGCTAAATGTAGCCATGTTGGCGACAAGACTTCACAACATATTAATAATCTTTGAGTAAATAATCAGTGAGGTTTTACAATTAATATTAGCAACTATCCAACATCGGCCATAAGAGTCAACTAGATATACATAGTGATGATACTCATTTATTAATGAAATTTTTATACTGCAATTGAGAATATATAATAGGTAGTGACTTACGTATGGTAAATTTTACTTATGGTTAATTGGGTCTTAAAATTATATTGATGGTTAGGCCTCACATAAATAATTAGCACTCTTTAAATAGCGAGGACTTGATTATTAAATTAATGCCTCACTGGAATCTAAACTTTGTCCTTTATTATACTTTAATAATTTATTAAGCGAAAATCATGAGATTTTCGCTGGATGGCTTTTAAAATTTTGCAAAAGTTTTTTATGTTTTTGGACTCTACATCTCCTTTGTAAGTGTACTTTTAGACTTTTAGGGCAGATTCTTGAGAACGTCAAATAGGAAAAAAATCTCAAAATTAGTAAAATACTATAAAATTTTAGATTTAGATCGTTTTTATTGAGTTTAGTGCCAAATGAGCCTCACTATCAACAAGGTAAAAATGGGTGCATTTAATATTCTCATAAATTGTATATAAGAGGGAAAAAATCCCTTGGAAATTTAACGTTGCACGAGTGTTTCTCCATTGAATCATGTTATCCCTGCATTCTCCACTCACCTTATGAGGTAAAGGTTAGGTTCACGGAATCTAAGTTAGGTAGCTATATAAAGATGTCAGTGATCAACGTGGTTGTTGAATAATGTACCTAAAGCATTTTTCTTCTCCTTTTTATTAAGTCATCAAT
>JAVDBV010002943.1:0-14695 GCA_032619315.1 Piper longum
TGTTATTATAGTTTATGATACTTTTTAATATTTTTTAGATTTTTTTAAAATTATTTGGAATTAATTATTATTTTTTACTCGAGTCGGACTCGAGTCAACTTTTAATTACGAAAATACCACCCCTTCTCCCCCACCTTCACCCCTTCACCACCGCCGCCCTACCCCGCCTCCTCATTTTACTCATACATAAATAATTTATTTAATATAAAGCCAAAGGTATTTTAATACATTAGGGGTATTTTTGTCATTATCAACTTTTAATACTCATTTTACCCATACATAAGTAATTTATTTAATATAAAACCAAGGGGTTATTATAAAAAACCGATTCCTCATTCCGATTCCGATTTAAATCAGTCAAAATCGAGGTAAATCGCCCGATTTCGAGCTCTATTCGGCCCCGAAATCGGATCGACAGCGTGCCGATCCGATTTAAATAGGCCGATTCCACTCGGAATCGGCCAATTCGTGCAACCATGGTCGAACCCTTAAAATTCTTGAAAGATTAAATACTTACCTTCATGCCGAAAGGGGTGATAGGGCACAGTGAGGGCAAGATGACTCATATGCACTTGTGATACCAATAAGGCGAGTCAATATAAAAATAAGTAACTATAGGTCGTGGGCCACGTAGTTTGGGATTGTAGATGGATGGGGCGGCCACCCTCCCGGCATAATAGGAGTTCGGCATAGGCTCGTAATCAATAAAAGACTCTAACTTAGATGTTATGGAATATATTAACTTATTTTTTGTAATTATATGACTTGGTGTTTTATCACTAATGCTGAAATTGTCTCGCATGAGTATTATGGAAGGATGAGTAAAGTTGGGATAGCTGGAGGACTCTCTTATTTGACTTTTTTTTTTGTTTCTTATATGTTGTTATACTTTTAGGTTTTTTGCATAGAAGTGGGATTTCATTTCATTTCATGGGTCTTAAATTATTCCGAGCTTATATTATATTTTATATTTTGGCACGACTTGGAATTTGAATTTTAACTAATTCCTTGTGTATGAATTTAATTTGTACGAGTTGAAAAGAATTTTACATCATGAGTTTATTTAAAATGTTAAAAATTAATAGAAAATTAATTTATGAGACACTTAGTTTTATATAGTAACACTTGGTTCGTAGCTCGAAATAGGCAAGTCGTTATAGGTCGTCCGTGACTGGGTGACAGCGACGCTAGTTGTCGGCGATAGTGCATGCAAGTTGCGACCTTGACTCACATGTGGTCGCCATGCATGTCTTCGCACATGCCAGGCAAGGGTGTTGAAGAATGAGCGAAGGGTTAGGGAGGGTCATCGGAGGTTGTCGCCGGAGTTGGTGGCCTGCAATGACGCCTGCAAGCAGCGGCGGTGGGTGGTTGCGAGAGGAAATAGAGAGAAAGGGAAGGAAGGAAAGGAGGAAAGGAGGAAAGGAGGTGGGGGTGAGGGCAATGACGGCCAGGGCAGATCGCCGGGGTGGTGGCGGTGAGGTGGTTGCCGACAGGGGTTGGGAAGGAAGGGGTAAGGATGTTTGGAGGAGAAGATCGAGGAAGATGAAGAAAAAGGTCGGGGGCAGTTTTATAATTAAAATTTGATTCCTTCCCGACTCAAGTCAATAATAAATAAATTCTAAAATATATAAAATAAATATGATAAAATACTATAAAAATAAAATAAGCTTAATAAAATAAAATAACATGTTCCAAACCTACCAACCCACCCAAAATCCTATCTAAAACATCCTAACTCGGTAAACAACCTAATTCTAATTTATATAGTTTAATGCATAAAATACAAAAAAAAATCTAGCATACTGTCGTATATTTTGATAACTCATTTTCTTATTGTGTTATTGAAGTTATCATCATAGCCGTTGATACATTTGACCCTCATGGCTCATAACACATGACCGGCATCGGCTCGGTGCACATATTCTGAAACTAATTGATGGCTCAACCATTCTATTCATGAGTATAAAACTCTAACTCAAGTCATAGGTTTTACAGGGAGTGTTACCTTCTTGTAACTCAGAGTGATCATTGCATTTGTAAATTCACTATTTTAGTTGTCTGGGAGGTGTTAAAATATTAGGAAATCTCTCGCGATTTAGAATTCTCATATTAAGAACCTTAAGTTTAAGAGTCTTCTCATGGTAGTATGATTAATATACATTATATGAAAACCTGGTAAGGTTACTGTCTTAAGCCTCCTTGAAGGTTGATATCCACTTCCGTAAAATTTATATACTAGGATTCAACCGAATAGTTTTCCTAATTTTAATATCAAGATTTGGTATGTTCTTTGGGACGAATTGGAATGTTGTATCATATCTCTATCCAGTGTCATTCCCACCACCCTTGTGGGATATGGGTGCTACAGACCTCCACCATACCCGCTGCCCTGGCCAGGGTATGGGCCTACTAACTGTGCTCCTCTTGCTTGCAAACCTCAAGAGCTAGTGATGCCTCTACATGCTGCTCTACAAACACAACTACCAGCTCAAAGTTCGACCACCATTCCTATCATTTTAGAAGAGAGATTTGAGAAGATCATGACCAAGATCAAGGTATTGAAAGAAACAATGGAAGAAGATGAAGCTAAGAAAGCAGGAAAACGTCAAGTAACTCCAAAAGAAGCGGCAACTCATACTCCAAATAGCAAGAAAATCCTTTCCTTAGAGACTGGACCAATTCTATCATTGGAGCCAAGTCTCGTGCTCACTTTAGAGCCTCAACAGGTCATAGTCATTAAATGAAGACCAGATCCTCATGATTCCAATGAATAAGCACTTGTTGTCATTAGATCACAATCAGCACTTGCACAAGAGGATCCAACGTTATTGCATGTTCCAGTTCTCGAGCCATGTATTTTGCCAAGCTGAGAGCAAGTGCAAGAAGAGTCGACTGAAGCACAATTGTACTCCAAAAGAAGCGGCATCAGCCCCGTTGTCAACATCGGCACAATTGTACTCCGACAATGCAAAGTCGACTGAAACACAAGTTGCACTTCCTTAGCAATGAACCACACCTGAGAGTTATCCTCAATCATTGTCTTATCAAACATTTTCACCACCTCTTTACTTGACCCCTTTGCAATCAACTCAACAGATAATCTTGGTGCCTGAACATGCTTTGATGATCCCCTTGGTAGTTCCTCGATTCTTTTCTAGTCGTGAACATGAGAAAAAGTTGGAGTTTGGTCTCTTCATAGACAATGAAGCCCCATCAAATTGTGGTTTATTGAGCTCGTATTGATGAGCTTGTAGTTGAAGATGAAAATTCCTACCTCCATCTCTCTTTGGATACATTGTGTGCGGCCAAATTACTTGGGGCCCTTTTGCATCAGATTTTATTATTGTTGAGAGCATGTGGAAGAACTTTCGTTACCACATTGCTCTACTACGGCCAAGTCATATCTATCATTTATAACTAACAATTAGGGCTCAAAATTTTTGTTCTCAATGACAATAGTGTTTTTCGCACTCCATCACCAAGCATCCTCATTTTAGCTTTTATAATTTTTGTACATAGATTGTTTTTTAAAAGAAAAAAAGGCCCAAACAAAGAAAAGAAAGAGCAAAAAGAAAAAAATATGCAGGAAAAAATGAAAAAAAAAAAGAACACAAAGATGACATGTCGACCTATTATCGGGCTTTGTAATGTCTTATTTCTGCAGGAAATTAATCGACAAGCAAGCTTAATTTTTCGCCAACTATTTGCTCCGGGCATCCAAGAAGTTGGCGAGGGGGCTAACGTTAAACCAGAACGGCTCATGAAGACATCATCACAATAAAGTTCGAGTCCATACCTCAATTGCCTGCACATGTTACTCTAGAGAATGGGTGTTCGGTAGTTACACGATAGGATGAGGAAGGTATGAACAAGGAAGAAGATAAGAGCAGATATGTGATTACTTTTTGCCATGATTTGTGGAGCAACCTTGGGGTGGAATTCTCTATAAATATCCCCCTACACCATGAAAAATTCGGAACAGGAGCGCCTCCCCCTCTTCCCCGGTAGACTTCCCGTCGCCGTTACTGCCCGCCATTCATGATCGTTGTCACCATCACCATGCAGGAGCGTTCCTCCATTGCAGATCTCTCCTAGCCCAATGCATCCTCGCCAACCTATACGAGACAGTTAGGTTGACCACCCAAAGCCGTCACGACGAGACGTGCTTGACATAAAGGTTTTCGGTGTAACCTTTGGCGCCTTTTCCTGTCTACACCAACCATCTCCGGCCACCCTCCGAGACCATTGACATGAAGCTTGCACCACCCTCTCCACGACTAGGCATTGACCCGCCATTGTCGAAGCTCGTTGTCGCCGTAAAATGCCGGGAAGAGCTCCGCCGAATAAGAGAACAGTTGTTAGCCGCCATCTTTGGAGAAACATTCCAGCCAGCCCCGGTAACCAATGACTGCACCACCACGTCCAAAACCCTCCTTTCATTCCGACAACATGACCCCTTGCCTTGCTGCCATCTGCTTCACCGCTCACCAGAAAAAAGCCACGGAGTCTCACTGAAATCACCATCGTTGAGGATCTCTCTTGCAATCTAGCCGACGACAACCGCCGTCTCCGATGATTGGACTACCACAGACCCATCCTCCTCGCCGAGCCCTACTGATTTGGATGGTTGCCAAAATCCACCATCTCCACCGTTGTCGTCGCTTGAGTCACCCACCTACCGGCGTTGCACCCGTTGTAATCGAGTCCATCGAGCCCGCATGCACTAAATCATCCGCGACCTCTTCCTGTTGTCCCGTGATCCGACTGTGACCCCTTTTTGTTGTCCCGTGAACTTGATCGAGTCCAAAGCCTGGCCACGGCCCAACTATATCTCGTGAATGCCGAACCAGACTAGATGCTCAACCTGAGCCAGTCGGGACTATTTTCTCACCTACACCTGGTCTAGTACAACACCTCTTCATTCCTGGAATTATTTAAGAGCCTTCCTTACCTCTGATTGATGTAAAATTTGATACTCTACCCAAATTCAATGTGCTCGACGCAACAATGAGGTTCATTTCTTCATTGGAGTATTAGGAAGACCAGCTTTGATCCTTGAAAGATGTGCAATACCCATAGTTAGAGAAATAAAAAACGGCAAAAATTAACTTGTGACTGTAAATTATAAAAATTATAAAAATAGTAGATTATGAGTATGACTCACCGTGGATTGACATGTGAACTCGTATTGTGTCTTATGGAACCAAGTAAAAAACTTGTCTTTTGTGCATTGTTTTTTTGTTGTTGATAAGTTTAGCTTGTGTTTTCAGTGGAAGGTGCCTTGGGGCAACCCTCTAGTTAACTCACCCCTCACACTCACGTCTCAGCCTTCCATCATGGGAAGTAACGCAACTCGGTGCACAAACAATGACCGAATTCATACCGAGTACTTTTTAAAAATATATTAACCATTATTTAAAAATTAAGCATACTTGCTAGTTTAATTCTAATATAGAATTTTTGTTTATTTTTTATTATGGTTAAAAGTTCATAAAATACAATCCTATTTAGAAGTATAAATATTGTTACTAAAACATGTACTTGGATTGGAATTTCTACTCTATTTTATAGATCTCTTTTGCCAATACATCTTCGATCATGGACATCTTATAACTATACATTTTTTCTTACTTGGTTGATATACATTAAACATTGGGACCCTCTCTAAAAACCAATTATATTTTGCAATTTGTTGAGCTCTCAATGAAAGTTATAAAAGTTCTGTGATTATATATCAAGACTAAGGTAGCATTCTAAGAGATTTAAGTCTTTTGGTGCCCTCTAATTGCTGGAATCAAAACTGCTTGAGATAAAGAAAAAGCTTAGAGGACCGTTTGCAGGCAGCAAGGTCAGCAACACTGCATTGTGGCTTTTTATTTTGTTAATTTTGAAAGTAATTTGAGGGTGATTATTTTAGGATTATAAGTGTAGTTACTGTTTAAAGCTGTAAAGAGTGAAAGTAGCAGCATGCTAAGCATTAAAGAGAAAAAAATGAAACAAAGATTATTGGATCAAATATTTGGCATGTGGTGTATAATTGTGAAATACTCAATCTTGGTTGGTTTGACCATTAAATTAGCGTGTGGGTTGTTAAAGAGAGTAAAAGTTCTAGAAGGTAGTGAAGGAAGTTAGTTTCATAATCTTTAACCTTAAAACACCCTTTTTTCTAGAAAAGAGGGTACAAATAAGGAGAGAAGTTTATCAATATAAGGTAGTTAAATCTTTACTAGTTTAGAGTAACTCGAGCATATGATTAGTTATTCCTCGTTTATGTTTTGGGGGTAATTTCAATTTTTTTTTCAAATACAAGTTAGGTTGTTTTCAAGTACCACTGTAGCAAATCTGTTAGTTTTGAAAAGTTTTTAAGTAATTGAATATGAAGCGGATAGTTCCATTTTCCAAAATATCACTAAGGTGTGTTAGAAAACTGCAAGAACAGCGAATGAAATAAAAAAAATAAAAGTATACAATGGAACACATACAGATAAATGAGGTTCGAAAACCTAACCCTCAAAGACCAAATCAAAGCTTCATTATAATCAAGAGATTACACACTTATAACAACCACAAAGTACAAAAACCTTAGATTACACACTCTAAGTCATCCCCCACCTTTACAAGAAGAAATACAATCTCCCTAAACCGTCAACCCCACAACATGAGAAAGCAAGTGAGACTCATCTCCTTACATCTCTCAAATGAGTTATCGAAGGATTGCCCTGAAGAGAAACACAAACACAACTTATATACACAAGCTATGATTGCCCAATTTCTATTCAGACCCTTTTTGGATTCATGTATGCAGGACATACTTCATCAACTTCCACATACTTCATTACCTTGCACATGCATCTCCAAAAAAACTCTTTTCCTTTTAGGACACTCCTTCAGATGTTGACACAACTTTGTGCAAAATGGGATCCACAATCCCAAGAGTCTCCCACTTTGAGACCATTTTACCGCACCCGTAATCTCTTTTCAGATTATTCAAGTGTTACAAGCTTTTTTTCGATTGGTCTATCCCAACATCAATACCTCATCTCAAGTACAACTCCACTCAACTTTAGCCTATTTCCTAGACTTAACTTGTACAAGTTATCTTTCAATCATCTTCACAATGTTTCTCTTACCAGACAAACACAACTCTTTGCTTCTCTTATCCTACGAAATATTCCTTCCTAGAAGTTGCTTCACTTGGAAATCAACACCATCCCTCCAACCAAAGCCTTTTACAAGTCATCTAGAATTGAATCTCTTAATACCTCCCACTTCACGCTAGATATACGCCCCGTTGCTTGTCACTAGTTCTATAAAATACAATGCACTGTATCAAATACAAGTGGTCGGCTGATTTCAAGTCACATGATTCACTAGTTTCAATAGCATCATTAAATTCATCATCCCCTTGTGCACACTCAGGATCATCATACGTAACTTGTGGCAAATCATCATTTTGGTTTCATCTAACATTCCAAGACCCATGCTAGATGGAGGTGTTTTTCCACCATCAACAAGTATACAAAGAGTGATCAATTTTTTCAACCATAGAAGAGCCAAATTAAACATCAAATATGAAATGGTAATCTACTTGGATATGTTGAATGTAACTTGATTTGTCAGACATAGTCAAACTTGCACCAAAATCTTTCTATCCAATATTACCCACTCTTCATCCATCAACTTTTCTGGCTTAACGTCTATTAGTGGTTGATTTAAATCTTTTTGATATAAGTAGTCCTCTATCTACATCTTCCATTATTGGAAATTGTTTCTATTGACTTTCCCTTCTTTTTATCTGCCATAACACCCATCAAATCTATACCGATTAGATAATATGTTCTAATAAATGGCGCCAATTGTTACGAAACTGCAAGAACAATGAATAAAATAGAAAGATAAAAGTATACAATGGAACACATACATATAATTGAAGTTTGGAAACCTAATCCTCTGAGACCCCAATTAAAGTTTCACTACAACCAAAAGATTACAACACTCTTACAACAACCACAAGGTACAAGAGTTATAGAAGAACCTCAGAGTACACAGTATAAATCGTCCCTCAGTCTTATAAGAAGAAATACATTCTCCCTTTGTAAGATTATTAATTAGTCTATTACGAAGTATTTCTATTCTAATCACCTAGGATGCCTCTCCCATTTTTTTCATTTCAAAATTCTTAGAAAGATACTTCTTTACATCATGTATCAAACCAGCATCATTACTAATAAGAAGGATGTCATCAACATATGGGACTAAGATGATGAACTTGTTCCCACTAACTTTTATATAGATATAATGATTAAGTGTATTCTACGAAACCATGTGACATAATGGTATTGTCGAACTTAAGATAGCATTGTCGGGAAGCTTGTTTCAGTCTATATATTGACTTATAAAATTTACACCCCAAATTTTCTTTTCCAATAGTCACAAAACCTTCTGGTTGATCCATATAAACTTCCTTTTTAAGTCACCATTCAGGAAGGTGGCTTTTACATCCATTTGGTGAAGCTTGAGATCACTTAATCACCAAAGTCCATACAAATTATTAATGAATCCTTCTTTGAAACTGGAGAGAAGCAAAACCTTTGACTACAAGTCTAGCTTTATACCTTTCAATATTGCCTTTGGAGTCACATTTGATCATGAAGACCCATTTACAATGAACTTGTTTTGATCATATGGAAACTCTACTAATTTCGAAACTTTGTTGTCATCCATTGTCTTTAACTCTTCTTTCACGACATTGAACCACTTTTCTAAATTGTCAGATTCCATTGCTTGTGTATATGTAGTTGGATCCTTATCAATGCTCAAGGCACACTCAAGTTCAAGTAAATACACTATGTAGTCATTCAAATTAGTTGATCGTTGTTCCCTTTCAAACCTTCGTAATGCTATTTCTGATTGAACAACTTATTCACTTAGAACTTGTACACTTTCAGATGGTTCATTGTTATGCGGATTTTAAACTGCCATTTATTATTTCGCCTTTCACCCCGAACCCTTAGCTCCACAACATGAGAAAAGATAGTCACCTCCTTACATCTCTCAAATGGGTTATTAAAGGATTGACATGAAGAGAAACACAAGGTATGATTGCCCAGCTTCTATTACACCCTTTTAGGATTTATGTACACGAGACATACTTCATCACTGACCACACACCTCAAAGACAATTCTTTGCCGTCTAAGACACTTCTTTATTTGTTGACACAACTTCATGCAAAATAGGATCTATAATCCCAACAAGGTGGACTCAAGGAAAAATCTTGTATTTGAGAATTAAATATTGGTTTCCTCGTCAATTTTTGAATAGTTTTCCTCCTCTACTCTTGCAATGAGTCTAGTATTATGCATTAGACGAAGAAGGAGAGAAAGAAGTTTCTTTAGGACTTTCATATTTGCATACTTGGCAAGATTCATGAATCTAAAACCCATATTTTCTTATTGTAGGCTAATACAAAAAAAAAAAACACATTTGAGAATCAAGAATACATTTTGGAGTCATAAGACGCAAAAGGTTGAACTGATTAAAAATCATGTTAAGGATTGGAAAGTTGAACTTGAGAATTTGGGATATGAATTAGTCATTTTTTACAACACCTTTGACGTGAGCTACTTAATACTTTTTACTTTTTTTAAGCCTTTCATAAGTTTTTTCATACTTTGATATGCTTGAAAGGTACTTTTTTTAAAAAAACTATTGACTTACTTACTTGTTGGATATATTTAGGATTATTTAGAAAGGTTGGACAGTGTGAATCAGGAGACTAATGTGCCCATCGGGCATAATATCAATCATTCCATTATGAGTAGGAAAATGCATATGGATATGTTGGTGAATAGTGAAGTGGTTACGAGTTTTTTTTTCCAAGAGTAAGTTTTGTTAGTTGCTTTTGGAGGGGAAATTGAAAATATAGAAAAATCACATAAGTTAGGTCAACTTGAAATTGAAATGTTAAATAATAATGAAAAATATTAATAGAAATTGGAGGAAATGTTGTAATCAGTGTTGGATTGAATGAAATCCTTCTTCTTCCTCAATTCTCATTCTCTCCTTCTATCCTCCATTCATATCTCATTCTCATTCTCTCCTTATTCTACATTTTCTTCTACTTCTCAGCTTTAGTTTTTAATATTTTCTTCTTCTTCTTGTTGAATCTTGATCTTGATTTACAAGTTGATGAAGAAGGGCAGAGGTGGGGGCATCATGGTCATTTGTTCAATAACTTCCACTTCCCAATACTCTATTATTGCCCTTACACACATTCTTTAAATAAATTTTTTTCATCAATTGATTTAAAACATGATTTTTTTTATATTATGCGGTGATCATCTACTAACAAGGACAAGGTAAGGACCGATCCTGAAATTTTTTAATATAGTAAGTAAATCAATTATGTATGGGATGCACTCTTTTTTTTCTTTTCTTTTTTATACTTTTAATTAGCAATAAATGTTTGGTTTCCAATTGCAATAGTTTTGAGATATGTAACCACTGCTGAAATTTTAAAAAAGGTCCAAGTTGTATGCAACGTTTCCCAATAATTGTAACAAAAACACTAAGAAGGTTCCTTTGTTTTGTACAATTATTTTTAAACCATTCATCTATTTAGTTGAATGCTGCATTTCCCAAAACAATTTTACAAAAAGTTGTGCTTCTTTGATAAAGTGAGCAATGAAATACACATAAGAGCCCTATGCAATGCTTTATTGTGCCAGTTCGTGTCTTGTTTTTTAGTTGTTGCTTCATATGAATTTTTTGTCTATGATCCTATATGTAGATGATATTCTACTATCAAGCAACAATATGGGTCTTTTGTCTGCAACCAAGGTATTTCTATGTAGTAAATTTGAAATAAAAAATCTTGCTAAAACCTCTTTTGTTTTGTGTATACAAATCTATCACAATCGTTCCCAAATATATTTGACCTATCTCAAAAGATTATAAGGTGCTTAGCCAATTTTGATATCCAGAATAGTAAACTAGTGAATACACCGGTAACTAAAGGTTGTAAGTTCATTTTGCTCCAATCCAATATGCATAAGTAGTTGGGTATCTCATACACTGGTAACTAAGGGTTGTAAATAGTTAGCATCCAATATGCACAAGTATGTATACATCCAGATCTTCTGTGTATAGTAGGGATGTTAGGCAGATATTCATGTAACCCAAATAATAGGACAATACATGCTTATATATCAAAAGTCAAACAAGTTAGAGATCATTAGGTATTCTGACTTTGATTCCGTTGGATGTCATATAGTTATAGATCCACTCAAGGTTTTACATTTATGCTTGCTAAATAAGCTATATTTAGGTAGAGTATTAAGTAGACACTCATAGTTTCTTCCATCATAACAATTAAGTTTATAGCATGTTATGTGACTGTGAAATTTTGTTACAAAATTGTAAATTATAAAGACCATTAAAGTTCTTTTACAACAATAAATTAGCAGTCATATATTCCAATAAAAGTTCAGAGTTGTCAGGTGTTTATAATGCATATTGACGCATTCTCCATGCATGTGTATCTCCCATAAGGTACCAATAGTTAAGGTTCTCTTTTAGATCTTTCGTTAAAACTAGACATGCTTCATATCTTTCGATGCTACCTTTACGGGGGGTCTTATTTGAATTTAAATATCCATTTATAACCTTTTGGTTTTGCACTTGTAGGTAACTCGACAAGATCTCAGACGTCAATGTATTCTATCAACTTTATCTCATACTTTATGGTTTTAATCCACTTGTCATAATTTAGACTGAAATATGACTTGACTAAAAGATGTATGATTATCTTCCAAACAACTACTCAAGCAGATTTTCTTAAAGGCACTTCAATTTGAAGTTGGTGAACTCCATCAACTGGAGTAGCTAATCATTCTTGAACTGAAATAGAAAGATTAATAGGAAATGTTTTATTTATAATAATTGCAACTATGTTAGGAATGATAGCAGATTCATCTTTAAACACATTTTTCTATTATTTTATCACTCCTATTATATCCAACATCATCAATAAATTTGGCATTCCCTGTTTTAAAAAAAGATTGAGTTGAAGTATTATAAAATTTAAATCCTTTCAATTATTACAAGTAGACCTACAAAGTAAAGTAGCAGCTAACGATTTTGGATTCTAGTTTCTTCTTATATGGCCTTTAAGGTCAAGCCTAACCTTGATAGCCTCAAACACGCAAGTACCTAATACTAGGCATCCTACTTGTTCACAGCTCGCATGAAGTTTTTGCTACTATTTTGTTTGTAACTTGGTTCAAAATATAAACTACAATCTTTAGACTCTAAACAGTATTCACCTTATCCATCATATCTGTCATAATATTCACTTATATAGTCAGATTGGACAGCTTTAATTTTCTTTCGTCAATAATTTTCAACTTTGACTTTAGAATCTTCAAATACGTTAAGAGATTGTGACTTATCATGAATTAAATACAGATAACCATAATGTGAGTATTAATTGATAAAGTTGACTAATTATTGTTGCTCATTTTAAGAAGTTGTAGGAAAAAAACTACAAATATATTTATGTATCAACTATAAAAACACTTTACTCCTTGTAAAACCTATACTTATTATATTTGATTGTTTTCCCTTAATACACTTTATGCAAATTTTAAATCTTAAAAGTTAAGGGAATCAAGAATTTCCTTTGACACAAGTTGTATTCACTATTTAAAAAAAAAACTATTCGCTTATGTCATAGCATTAACAAATTCTCATTTGTTAATTTATGCTTAGTACTATAATTATTTGAATGCAAATCTCCATGCCTTTTGGAGGATTGGTTGTCTAACTTACCAATCAGTATAAAACCTATGATTCGAGTCAAGGTTTTATAGTCTAAACCAGTTGGTTCGACTATTATTTTCAGTCGGGTCAATTTCAAAACACGTGTATCGAGCCAAGACTCGTCTTATGTTATGAACCATAAGACTCATGTGTGCCCAAGTATATGATGATAACACAAGTAAGATAGTAGCAGAATGAGTTATCAAAATATATATGAGTATGCTTGAATTTTTTTTATTCTAATTAAATCGTAGAATTATTTTTAGGCCTAGTAACGTATTACAATGTGTTACAGACAGTTTGGATGGGTTATTAGTTATAGAGCATGTCATTGATGTGTATTATATTTTATGGGATTTGTTTTCTTTTTCTCTGGATTTTTATAATTATGAGTTAATATTATTATTAACTCAATTTGGAGTCGAGTCAAATTTTATATTATGAAACAACCATTCATTTTTCTCACATTGACATCTATATATTCCACACTTCTCGCACTGTTACCATTCATCCTTCTCACTCAACTTCTTCTTTGTCTTCCTTCCCTCTTCCCGCCAATTCTCACTCGAGTCGGTCACAACCTTATCGCAATTGTCGTGTGACTAACGATTAGGTATAGAATTTTATTCGATTTAATTATTTAAAATTGATATTTATTAGCACAACATGGTATGATTGATTAATTGTTGTCATGAATGCCTGATTATGGTTGAAGTGATGATTTGTACGATTTGATTGATAGTAAATGATTATTAGTTATTTAATTAAGTAAAGTAAATCTAAGCATGCTAACTGACTATAACATAACTTAGAAAAACATAATAAAATTGGTATGAATAGGATGAGTTAGAGTTATTTCTACATTGATAATTATTTTGTTGTTCGATATGATTGTGTTGTATGTGTGATGTTCATGTTAAGATCATGTTAAGATGATGCTTCTAGATTTGATGTGTAGGTACAGAATAGGAGTTCACCGCCTAGGTGCGTGGACACGCTTGGAGCTTCTACTAAGTCTTTTAAGGACTCGCTCTCTATTTATCGTCTCATTCTATCGTGTTTTGTTTAGAATAGGAAAGAGGATATGTCGAATGGTGCTTTTATCGTATCACACTCAATACTAGCCATTTAGCCGATTGTATTTCTGGATTAATAACCCTCGAGGATAAGATCCATTGAACATGTTTTCGAAACCAATATCCACCATAAGATGCCTTCGGGGTCCATACTATATAATTCCCTACCCAGATATATATATATATATATATATATATATCATGTTTTTAGTTAGATGTTTGATAGAGGAAACTGACGTCCACATCTTGAGATAGATCGTGTGCTTGTCAAAGCGGGCTGTGGAACTGGTGTGCATCCACTCAATTCTTGAGGGATCCTGACAACTTTACCTTTGAGTTCCTCAAACCCAGAGAAGTATGGAGGTTTACGGGTACTACTGTGCAATGCATGTCTAAACTTGTGGTAAAAAAGGATACTGAAGGCGCATGTCTGAAAGTACTCGACCTCTGTACTTAGGGCTAGGAGTAACATGAATGATGTAGAGGGCTGAGATGCAAGAGAAGGATTTTACCACAGAAAGAGATAGATGAAATGGCAAAGGAAAAAGAATGTTCTAAAAGAGAATGATATGGAAAGAGGACGCTGTCTCTCGATGGCGACGACTCTCATTAGCGCCCTTGTGAGAGTTCTTGAGGAAGTATATAAAGCTTTTATTCAACAAGAGAGTCAACTCTCCTAGGCCAGTTTGATATTAGTTATTTTTTAGACTGGTAACACTCATTACTAACGGTTTTTAATATATATATATATATATATATATATATATATATATATATATATATATATATATATGAGAAT
>JAVDBV010002944.1:0-15404 GCA_032619315.1 Piper longum
GGATTATCATCTCGCCGCCCCATCAAGCAGAAACTGTGAAAGCAGGGGGCCTCCTCCGGTTGCAGCTCGTTGAATCTTGGCATCTCACTTAGATAAGCTTCAACAGTTGAGATCACCGTGTTCTTTCCACATCCATTCCATTCCTACTCCCGAATCAAAAAAGAATCTGCGAGTCAAAAACATTGATGGCACGCAAATGGTACAAGGATTAAACGCACGAAACCATCCTCTTTTTTTTCATTTTCATTTTTTTTCCAAGTATATCCAAACTCATAATTCTTGAATTTATCTCGCGTTATGTTTAGATGTGTCTAAATAAATTATATATAAGCCCGTAAAATTTAATTTTAAATTATTTTTAGAATTTATATGGTCTAACAATAGTATCAAAACTTGATTAATTTTATATTTCTAGTTATTTTTGGTGTTGCCACTTTGCCTTAGCTAGCCTGAATTAGAGCTGAAACTTTAATATAATACTTAGATTTAGCATACGGGGAGAGGGGCGTGATTCAAATGATATAATATATGAAGTGAATAATTATTGGATTTATTTTATATTATATTTAAAGTTGATTGGTGACTTATATATAAATTAATTAAAAAATCTTATTTATTTAGTTAACTTTTGAGTTAAAAGAAATTCGATCAATAGAAAAGCTTTAACTTATAAATTAAAAAAGATATGATAATGAAAAAAATCTTATTTAAACTAATTTTTTAATTAAATAAAACTTATTTCAAGTTCTATTTGGGCGCCACAAGGCCCGACACGTTTTTGTGGAGGTTACCTCTTCTTGCGGAATCTTCAATGGATTTTTACTTGCTTTCGTGTTTAAAATAGCCAACCTTAATTTAATCTTCTCGTACAAACACGATTGATGAAAATTATATACGGGGTTGTCAAAGCAAGGTTGTTTCTGGGGAAGGGCTCAGATCGTCCACTTCCGGTGCCCGGGGCAAGTATCGATAAAATAAAACATGAGGAAATCCAGAAGGGCAGTTTGAAACAAATGTGGAGGGAAAAAACAAATAATCGTTTCACACCTCACGCTTGAAAACCCATTAAATCACGTACAGTGTGAAATCGGGTTTTAAGCTTGATACTTCGTTCTCCTAGTCCTCCTTCCCAGCTGCACTTCAATTTATCTTGAACCTTACCTTACAACAACGTTGACCTTGACACATGTTATTATTGGAGTTGTCAATGGAAATAGTTTTTTGCACGAACAAGAGATAATTATTTAATTATGATTGTTAAACGAGTGAATGAGTCGAGTTCAATTCGTGTTCAAATTTGACTTAAATAGTTCGAAGCTCGTTTGAGCTTGGCTCGAGATCGAACGAGTTTTTAATATATATTTAAAATCGACTCAAATATTTTAACAGTATTCGAGTTTAACTTAAACTCGAATACAATTAAAGTGTTTAATTTTGATCAGCTCGTTCGTGAGTTCGATAACCCATGGACGTAAAGACCTCTCAACTAAGCTATCTCACTATTTTATTATTATGTTGTATATAAATAAATGTAACTATTACAATTAAACTTTATATATATATATATATGTATATTACTAAGTAATTTGGATCAATAGTTAATTTGATTCTAAATTATCATAGAAACCCAAATTAATGATTGTATTATAAATAAGAGATAGCAGGTGCGTCTTATCTTGTGGAGAGTGTTATTTATGTCAAAACCAAAGATGATAGTATTGGGAAACAAAACTAATTACTGAGAAATAGAGCTCATCAAATCACTCTACCACTATCTATCTTTTTTAATGACACCTAAAAGGTTACAATACGAAAGTTGAAACAAATTTAATCTTTTAACTACCTAAATAATATATAGATATTTATACTTCAATCTCAAAATTTAATCTTAGTTAGAGACAAGATAATATTTCAGTCTTAAATTTTGATCTGGGTTGTTCGATTATAACAACGATTCAAATTTAATAAAAAATAAAAATAAAAACAAAACTCCCTAACCACCACCATCATATAGTACGTAGTTAGTAATAATATTTATTTGTGATTTTAAGTGTATTTTGAGTAGACAAGTGATATTATGCATATTATTATATTATTTTATCTAGTTGAGTCGAGTTTGAGTTATAACTTAGTCGAGTCGAATTGAATAATGTCTTATTCAAGCTCAACTAGTAGGATTCGAATTCGAGTCGAATTTAAGCTCGAACATTTAAATATCAAATTTCGAATTGAGCCAAATCGAACACCAAATTCGCTTAATTAAGAACCTTATATACAACTAAAATTCCTAATAATCTATGCACGTTAGTGTTTTTTGTTTGATGAATCGGTTGTTGGGAGCTTGACTTGGTTTTATTCATTGGAAAAAAAAGACTTGTATTATTACGATCGATCGATCATAAACAAATAAAGTTCATTGATGCCAATTCACGTACAGCTAAAGAAGGGTAAGTAAAGTCTAAATTATTACATTTTATTAGCAGGATATTAACAGTTGGCCTAAACTAATTAAGAAAATTAGAAAATGGCTGCTCTATTAGCTGGCAAGCTCCTTCAAATCGTTTATATATTCCTAATCGCCACACTTACGGCCAAAGTAGGACTCCGTCGTGGTCAATGCTTCTAGGTACTGATAATAATTTATGGAAAAGTTTTTGGCTCCCATGGGGATGCCTCGGGAAGATCAACGAACATCAGCGCCTCCATTTCCATTGTAAATTATGATATGTTATTGAAAATTTTTTGCAACGCCCTTTTTTTCCTCTAACTATTTTTACAAATATAAAAGTTAATTTTATTTGTGAAGAGATAACATAAACATGCTTATAAATAAAGAACTTAGATTAATTAAACGGTAAAAAACCTCTTTAAAATATATAAAAAATATATTGAAAAGATTTTGGGTTGCCAGAAAATGAGAAACGGGAGTTTTTCTGTGAAATTGAAGCTGAAGATGGGATAGAAGGTGAAAAAGCTTGGTTCATTACATTGAGGAAGGTGGGCTTTGGTGAGGAAGTAAAACCCACCTTCTTCACTCGTCTTCACCGCACTTATTCTTAATAAAAAGTCCATCTCCCACCCACCACCCCGCGGCTCCTCCTTAAGTTCTTAAGTTTGTATTTAAAAGTTCAGTTAAGAAGAATAATAAAAAGCTCAATTGCTACTATTTTTCTTCCTTACTTTTAATGTCACCTCAAAACCCGTATTCTCGTATCACTTCGCTTTAAAAGCCCATCTTCTCATCATCACTCAGGTAATTTCGTAATAAAAAAACAGTGGCATCTTATTTACTTTCCTTCCCTGCCTTCACCGACAAAATACAAAGTAGGGGTAAATTAAATCAGCACTATAATCTGTCAAAAGTTGTTGAACATGCCTGGAATAAAAAAAGATGATCGTCTCTTCGACCAATCGGGCAGAAACTCCGGAAACTATGGGAGGAGACCTCCTCCGGTTGCAGCTTGTTGAATTTTGGCATCTTATAAAATTGGGATCGCCATGTTCTTTCCACATCCATTCCCGCAGCCAAATCATGAAAGCTGATGAGAACCACACACATCGACGGCCCTCACATGGGACAAAGATTTAAGGCATGAAGCCGTCCTCTTTTTTTACCAAGCACATCCAAACTTGTAACTCCGTTTTCCTACAAGAGACCTTGCAGCAGTCTTCACTGGATTTTTACTTGCTTTCATGTTCAAGAAAGCCACCTTTAATTTAATCTTCTTTACCGGCAAAAAAATGTGTTTGAAGGGAAAACGAAGTGATCAATTCACACCTCACGCTTGGAAACCCATTAAATCACGTACAGTGAAAAATTAGGTTTTGAACCTTGAAAACTACGATTACTCACCACTTCGTTTGTATGCCCCATTTGATTTAAGTGAAAGAATTTGAAAAATATCGTTCAGGCGCAGCAATAACAAAATTTTTTATGCTTCAAATAAGCCCAGTTCAATTGGTCACACACAA
This sequence comes from Piper longum, assembly GCA_032619315.1. NCBI lineage: Eukaryota > Viridiplantae > Streptophyta > Magnoliopsida > Piperales > Piperaceae > Piper > Piper longum. Next base: position 3,973 of record JAVDBV010002944.1, read on the forward strand.
CGATTCATTCATTATTCATGAAGGCAGATGACTACATTACAACTGCATCAAAATCCTGCCGCCGTGCCCAATCCAATTGGACAAGGTAACAGAAATTTCATAACTCAATAAAAAGTATAAATTCACCATTATGTCTATTACACAGGCTTATAGAACTCAATGCTATTGGTTGTGATATATTCAATTCTTTTTTTCACTCTGCACAGACCTCTTCGCTGAGGCGATCCTGAAACCCAGCATCTTATTAAGAGCATTCACATAAGCACGAACACTGGATACAACAATGTCCATTCCTGCTCCACCCCCACTGCAAGATGCAAAGGTTACAACGAAAAAAGCACGTTATTAACAAAAGAATAACAACAATATAAATTAAATTAGCAAGATTTAAAAGACACCATGGTGTAAAGTAAAGGTTTGATGCATAATTCATGTGGCCAACCTAAAAGACCGGTGGATACTTTCTCCCGTTTGGGCACTAGTAGATATGTGACTACCGTTTTGTCCCTGTATGACAACTCTTGTACAGGCAAGCGCATCGATTCCTTCAGTCACTGAGCTCATAGAATATTCCAATAACATTACTGGCAACTGTCAAACATGAATAATACAGATAAGAAACCTTATCCTATAGGGGCAGACTTCCCATAGAATCAGCATAATCATAGAACTACTATAGAGGGAAAGTAGTTCTTAGCATTTATAACGTAAATGACACAAAAATCCATGCAAACAAAATGAGAAATTCTTATATATGCTATTATTAGCACAACCCATGGAAGAGGGGAACATAATATTATCATCACTATTACATACTTATAACTCGTTAAAGAAAAAGTCTGAGGTGACAAATATTTGAGGAACATCAAGGCAGCCACAAGCCACCAAATATTGAAGCTAAGACTTTCAAGGCAAGAAGAGACAAAACGAGGTTGTGGAAGAAAACAGTTCAGCAAAGGTTTGTGATGCTTTACTAATGACACAATTAACTCACGATCTCCAAAAATGCAGAGCACATTGATTAATCAGGTCCATTCAAATTTGAAAATCAAAAATTCAGAAAAAAACAAATTACAAGTTGATGGTAAGAATTTGATAGTAATAAATCGGTAAGGTCTTTCCACTTATAAGAAGAGGGAACTGAGGAGAAAACCAGTGTTCACAATGCAATTATTCGTTACTTATGAAGTGGGAAAGAAGAAAGGAAGAAAAATAGGATTATTGTGAATGCATGAAGTAAAAAAAAGAAAACCAGAATATATGATGGGATTATTCTGTTTGCATGATGTCAGAACTGGAGGAAAGCCAGAGTAGATCAAGAACAAACAAATTCTAAAACATAATGTCCAACCCTCACCTCAACAATGCTATCTATAGCTTTGTAGGCTGCATCAACAGGCCCTGTCCCCACTGAACATGCAATATATTCGGTCCCATCAGTACTAAGCAACTTAACAGTTGCAGTAGATAGACCAAGGGTTCCGCATGTGACCTACATGTAAAGTGTATGGAAAAAAATCCGTAACGGTGATGAAGAGAAATAATTATGCCATAGTTCAAAAGCTACTGGAACTCTACGCAAAACCACCTGGAGATCACCAAGAGACCAGACAACTTCCGGCTGAAAAATCTCATCTGAAACTAGTGCTTCTATGTCATTATCAGTAACATGCTGCCAGTAAAATATGCTTAGATTTATTTCTAAAATTAATAAGCTCAAAATTATAATCTTCTTTAACATAAATCCTAACGTCAAATCAGACTAACCTTTTTCTTTTCTGCAACAGCTTTAAAGCGCCAAAAGATGTCATCAAGTTCTCTGTCATCCAATTCATACCCAAGCTGAAACTAACAGAGTTCAGTAAGCAATATTCACAAAAAGAGAAAAGAATCAGAACAGATAAAAAGTGTCTCAAACAAATCTATATATAAAAATAAAGCTACAGATTTTTAACCAAAAATTGCCACGTGTGTAAAAATATTATGAAAATCCTTTCTTTCCTATCATTTGTCACATATTGGTTTTATCTATAACAGTATTACCCTTCATTTCCTATTTGAAAAAGTATTATTCATTACCAATAGAATTAGTTTCTGATCAACCAGAATAATTTAAATTACAACTTTATCCTTTTTACGATTACAAATAATCGTAGAAAATTATAATCATCTAGAATTAGGCCTTATCTAGAGTTTAACACTTTTAAATTAGATAAAAATCTTCAATCAATTAATTAACAATTAAATGTATTATATTCTAATATACTTTAGATTTATGTAAAAATTGAATAATTTGATATAGAAATAATGTAAAATCAAATTAAAAAATTGTTGCTCATCACATGGGCAAGTGAGTAGTTAACTAGAGCACACATACACCCAGCCCATTTAAAGGAATTACCTCCAAGAGTCTGCTCCTTAAAGCATGTCGACCACTATATACATATAAACAAAATGAAAATTAGAATCAGGTTGACAGAAAATTAGAACAAAACCACCAGATCTTAATACAAGTAGTGAAAAAATGATTGATAAGCTACTCAAAGAAAAAGAATAAGTGTGATCTTCATTTTTTCAGGCATTTATGCAATATTGTGACCAAGAGGTCTCCGGTCCGAGTTGTAGAGCCAGCCTCTTGCAAAAATGCAGGGTGAGGCTGCTACAATAGACCCTTATCCTCCCCGGAACTGTATATGTGAGAGCCTTCGTGTATTGGGCTGCCTTTTTTTACAATTTTGTTACTTGAAATGCATCAATGATGACATGATCTGGGTATAAAGATAAATAGTGTTTGCTTAAATTAACTGAAAGGGCCATAGAAATCTATAAAGACTCTTCCCCAGGCATCAGCGATACAAGGAAAACGGAACATAAATTTATGATAGTTCCCGTGCCATTTTTACAGATAATTCCACATGAGATGAACGAATAACTCCTCACCTAAGCTTGCCAAGTACTATACCAGAATCATTGCTACGAGTCAAGCCAATATCTTCTGGAGACATAATCTCATATGTAGATTTGTGTTTAAGCATTCCATCCTAGACCATAGCAAATCTAATAATGTTACCAATCACTGTTAAAAGAAATAAACCGACTAGTAAGCAAGAAGACCATATATAAAGATTTGCACCAACAAGTGATCCTACCTGGTGGATCCCACTTTCATGAGCAAAGGCATTAGCTCCAACAATAGCCTTATGGGGTTGAACCGCAAGTCCAGTATATTCTGCAACCTTCACAGATTAAATAATTTTTTTAAAATAAAAAAGAAAGAAAAATTAATAGCAGAAGCAAATAAACCTGATTGCAAGGTAATAAAAAAAGCAATAAAACTTGAAAAAAAAACAAGAAAATACCATTTTACTCGCCATTACAATATGTCTAGTGTTGATCCCAGTATGCAGGCCACCAGCAAGCTGCTTACCTCGACACTTTATAGCCATAACCACCTAGCCATGAAGAGCTATAATCTGTTCATATATAAAAATTATGCAAACAGCTGGCATCCAATTGCGAAAATAATATAGCCACCTCCTCTAAGGAAGCATTTCCAGCTCTTTCACCTATACCATTGATGGTCACCTCCAGCTGCCTTGCACCCACATAGGCACCCTGGATGGAGACGATTCAATCATCAGCTTCAGCGTATGCCTCATCAGCCTATAAGAAGCAGGTATACAAGGAAAAAAATAAGATATAGGCATACAGCTAATGTATTGGCAGTAGCTAGGCCAAGATCATTCTGGCAGTGTGTTGAAATAATAACATTCTCTATCCCAGGAGTGTTAGCTTTAATATCAGCAATTAACTTCCCAAATTCGTCAGGCCAAGTGATTCCAACAGTATCAGGAATGTTGAGAGTGGTAGCTCCAGCTTTAATAACCTCTCCAAGTATAAGATAAAGATAGTCTCTGTCAGATCTGATTCAACCAAGAAAATAGGATAGAATCTCCTTGTCATATGCTACTTTCAAAAGTAAATTGCAAAGTAAACATTTTTCTTTTGACCAAAACTAAAGACGAAAAATAAATCAGAATTAAAACCTTGTATAACCACACCAGAGCATGCAATAGCAAGTTAGCCATTAGCATATTGATCGTTGTAAGGAGTAAAAAAAAAGTTAAATTACAAAACAGCATAGTGAAGAGATCACGAGATTCAGTAAAAAGAAAAAGGAATGTAGAAACAAAATGGATAGATTACAGAATTAAAGGTCACACCTTCCAGCATCTTCAGGGCTAAACTCAACATCGTCGCAGCCAAGGCTTCGGGCATAAGCAACCATCTCTCTGGCAATGGCAATAACCTCTTCCTTGGATTTCCTGAGCTTGTGCATCAAATGTATGTCACTGGTGGCTATGAAGGTGTGAATTCTAGGCCTCTTGGCATGCTGGACGGCCTCCCAAGCAGCATCAATATCAGCCTTATTGCACCTGGAGAGGCCACAAATGACAGGAACATAGCCGTCATCGCCGACATTGTTGCCAACCTTCCTGGCAATGGACTTGACAGCCTCTAAGTCATCTCTGGAGGCAGCCGGGAAGCCAGCCTCGATGATGTCAACGCCTAAACGAGCCAACTGGTGGGCGACATCCAACTTTTCCTTGATGGTCATGGTGGCGCCGGGTGACTGCTCGCCGTCGCGCAGGGTGGTGTCAAAGATGCGGACATAGGCAGGGTCGGAGATGTGGTTGGGTACGTAGGAAGGTCGAGAGGCGGCAATAGAGCATTTGGTCGAGACATGGCGGACCTTGGACGGGGCGGCGACGGCAAAGGAGGAGGGTCTGGGATGGAGGAGGATGGAAGGGGACGCGGTGAATGAGGAAGGTGAAGGTGTACAGACTTCAACATAAGCTTTAAGTTTGGGGGCACTCAACAAGGAAGAAGCCATGACTGCAGAAACAGAATTTTATTTATTTATTTATTTCTTTTAAAAAAAAAAATTTGTGTGCAATTATTCAAATCCCTCCAAGCACTTCTCCTCTCCACTCGAAGAAGAAGGCTGGAGTTTACTCAATGGCAGCTGTACATACATAAAACAAAAGGCTGCAACTTCTTCAACTACCCGAAACAAAAAAAAAAAAAAAAAAGCAAAGAAAAGACAGAGTAGCGGACTAGTTTGGTGAGGGAGGAGGACATGCAAATCCTCAAAAAAAAATAAAAATAAATAAAGGTTGTTATTACGAACTCTGTAGAAGAAGAGGAGGAGGGGTTACCAGGAACGGCGTAAGATGGCGGAGGCGGCGGCGGCGGGACGAAGGGTTTACAAAACTCGACCTCGCCCTTTCCTTTTTCTTTTTTCTTTTTTTTTCAAAAAAAAACTTTAACTTATTTTTGTCGGAAAATTTTTCACTTTACTATGCTTGGGTCCCACCGTGAAAAGGGTTTTATATCTTTTATTTACTGGGGGTGTTAGACTTAATCCCCCAACTCTCGCCGCCGCCGCCGCGACCGCATACCCAGCCGGTGAGCCCGTCATCGATCTTCTTCCTCTATTTCACGATCCGATCTATTCTCCGACTCGCTCTTCTCGGGCTGACAACCTTTGGTTTTCTCTGGACGACGCCGCTTCCATTCCTTTTCTGCGCTTCTCCTTTCCCTCCATCATTTTCTCCCCCACTTCGGAGCATTTTCCCCTCGTCTATAAAATTCTTACGATTTTTTTTCCTCAATTGTACGTGCCAATCACTTGACTTGCAAGAGTCTTATTGCTCAATAACTAACCTCATTTTGCATTTTGTATCAGCAAATTTCGCTTATTATCAGTAGTGATGTCTCCGGTGCTTCTTTTTTTTTTTTCTTTGCTTGTAGGAGTGCATTGGTTTATGCCCTTATTCTACTGGAGTATCATTATTTTTTGTTTTCATTAGCTGGCGCCAAAATTGGGAAACGATAACCTTAACGAAAATTGCTTATTTATTGGTAGTTCCTTCTTTTTAAGTTTTCTTGTGCTGTTGAGGATAAGCATTTCGTGCTTCTGGTGTGCGATTGTCTTAGTTTTAGATTTATTGCCTGATCTTTGAATGCCTTGTTAACATAACAGTTTTTGAAGCTTTTGGAGGCTCAAGTTTCCATCTATGGCACTCAGAGGCGTATGGCAGCTCCAGAAGCTGATCGTTAGCTACTGTGATTGGGGAGGCAGTAGCCGTGGTATCAGGTATTCTTCAGGAACCACATATATAAATCAAAAGCGCTGGATGCAATAATTATACAACTTCCTCTTCTTTTAGTTACTGTTATGTGTTAGATTACTGGAGAAGCTATCATATTGATGCACTTCTTACCCTGCCCACATTGCCGCCCAGATGCTATGTATATAAATCCTCATTTTAGTTCTCTCGTGGCCTTAAACATTTATGACAACAAAAATCAGTCGAAGTTTTAGTTCTCTCATGGCCTTAAACATTTATGACAGCAAAAATCAATCGAAGTTTATATGCTAACTTCTGAAATTTATTGATCCCGGTAAAAAGTGTAAAACGCTTTGTATGGACTATAAAGTTCTCCCCTGTCGATTGAAAATGTTTTGATTGCCGAGTTATTGTTGACAGGTCCTTCATGGAATCCGTTTTACCTACTTTTAAAGAAAGTAATCCCCAGCTAGAGGTGGTAACTGAACTTATTCGTGGTCAACATCCACACCTGAAGGCCTTTTACAGTAAGTCAAACTAATATCAGTTCTTGGTTAAGTTATATTGTATCTCACCTATTATGTCATTTTATCTTGGTTGAGTTCGTTTTTGGATGTTGTTTCTTTCTTTTTACACCTATTAATCTTTTCTTTTCTCTTTGAGCGCTTACAGCCTTTGAGCATCAAAATTGTTTAGTGACCAAAACTATCACCTCACAAAGCATTGTGTATATTAGTTCTCACGAAGCATTATGCATATATTTGTCTTGCCAAAAAATGACAAGTCATACCTGTAGCATGCTACGTAATGTGCTTGATAATAGATTACAAATGGTTTGAGATGCTTCCTGGATGAATTTATTTTTCAGAAAACAAGAGCCAGCGAGTGGTATGCGTGAGGAATATGCCACCAGATGAAGTACTACTACATGCAACGAGGCTAAGAAATGCATTGGGAAGAAAAGTGGTGAAGTTGAAAACCAGGCATGTAACTAAGCATCCTAGTGTGCAAGGCACTTGGACAACGGACTTGAAAATGTAATGTGGATCTGCCAGTTTCCTAAGACGAGAAATTGAAGAAGTTGAGATACTAATTGATGCTTTGTTAATGCGAAGAGGGCTTTGCTTTGTGATATGGACAGCAACTTGTACTAATGCCACCACCTTAAATTTTATGACTCATTTCATTGAACGAAGGTTTCTACTGATTTGAAGGTAAATTTCCTCTTCAGGTTGATGGGAAGGTATTTTTTGCAAGACAAACTTGGTATTGTTCTTGCCTTGGAAATTCAAAGATTAACCAACCAAATCGTCACTGATAATTTCAGTCCTTTTTTCGTTGTTGGGCATTTCTTTGTTGTCAATGGATTGTTTTACTGTCTGCCATTTTCAACCTGCTACTGCTGGAGATAAAAACAGGGGGGGCGGAGTACCGAGATACCTCGTGATTTTTTGCAGTCAATGCCATTGTTTGGAGCCCTTTTGCCATTGATGCTCTGGTTAGTGGAACGTAGAATAAGGACTTCATTGCTTCTAGATTCATGGTTGTATTAATATTTTGAGTTAATTAAATCACTAACCACGAAGCCTTCATTGCTGGCGGAGTAAAATAATAAATGAATTATGTACCATTGCAGACATTGCAGAAAAAATGACTAACTACAAGCACAATTGCAGACAGGCCTAACCCCGATTCCCATGAAAATTTGGTTAAAAAAAAAACAAAAAGGTTTGTCCGAAGAGAACATTGAAAAAAGCTAAAATCAATCTTCGTTAGGGCAAAGAAAGCCAGAGATAATTATGTTTCTAACACACGGAAAGATCAACTCTCTATGCTGCAGGAAAAACGAAGGAATAGTACTCTCAACTGCCAGCAAATAAACCAAAAAAGACAAGAAAATTACTAAAAAATTCTTACCAGACAGTCACTTCTTTCGAGCAGTTAGACGTGAACAACCATCGCCAAGACCAAGATGCTTAACTCTCTATGTAAGTAGTTTAGTAGTTATAAAACTAGCGGACATGAATTTCCAGTCACAATTTTTCTCCTAAACTTGATAAATATATTCTCGACTCCTCCGCCATGAAAGACATACTTCCCCACAAAATCCCTCTAGGTTAAGCTTTCCATTTCCAAATAAGTCTAAAACTTCAATAACATACTTACATCAACGAAATATTTTCACCAATCCTCAACTCCTAATCAAAATATTAATAAAAAAAGAAGCATCTTATTTGCATTGCCTCTGGTTTAAAGCAATACTAAAGAAGATGGATTCCAAATCTCATACCATAATCCTAATGTAACAATATCTGCCTTTAAACACCATATGTACATCATGCATGTATTCTTTTTACGACTGCACTGGATAAAGAGAACGCCACAAGGTACACGGCACGGCGATGATTTGCACCATCTCAAGCTTAACCATCATTCAATAGGTCCGTGAACACAGAGGCTATGCATTCAATATTCAATATCGAGCAGGTATTTTAAAAAGGAAAACTACCTAGTAGACTTATTAAGATGCAAAACGCTGGAAGAAGATACCTCACATCGCAAAATATCAGCAGCAGCATGGTTTAATAACCTCTCTAAATTCTGGAACGCATACATCAAATGAAGTAAAAACTACCCTGGCAGCTTCATAAAACAAGTCCAAATACAAAGAGGCCAACCTTGTAACAAGCTTCCATATCTTGGTTTGCGTGAAAACACTACACGAGCGAACAAAAAACCATCACACCAACGATGGAAAGCAAGTTCTCCGGTTGGTGATCACAGCCTCAGGAAGACGATTGCTAGCTCCAGACCACCTGTTCGGTCCCTAATCTTGCCCTTCATCTGAATCTTTATTCTTCTGCTGCTTCTTATCTTTCTTTTTCTCCTGCTCGCCTCTATCTGTTTCCCCATCGTGCGCATGACCATTGTCAATATCTTCACTCTTCTTCTTCTTCTTCTTTTTCTTCTTTTCAGCAGTCGCCTCATCGGAGGACGCAGCCTCGCTTTTAGCCTTATCTTTCTTCTTCTTCTTTTCCTTTTCCTTCTCTTCATCAGATGACTCAAGCACTGGCTTTTCCTTTTCCTTCTTGCCTTTCTTTTTTTTCTTCTTCTCACTCTTCTCAATCTCCACTTCTTCCACAACTTTCTCCTCCTTCTTATCACCCCCTGTCTCAACTACCTCCACCCTTGTCTTCTTTTCCACAACGGTAACAGGGCTGCCATCAGTTTCCTCAAACTTGCGCTTCTTCCCTTCTCCACCCTCGTCATCATCTTCCTCCTTCTTATCCTTCTTCTTCTTCTTCTTCTTCTCCTTGTTCTTCTCTTCCTCCTCCTCCCCAACATTCGCAGCAGCAGAAGTAGAATCCTTGGTGGTCGCAGCAGGAGCATCAGCAGCTGCAAGGCTGGCAATCATGGAATCCCCGCCGGCGGGGAGGACCACATTCCTCATCCACTCAGCAGGGGTCTTGTCGTTCGGCTTCCCGTGCTTGCCCAGCAGCCCCTCCGTAATCATCTTCTTCTTCATGGAAGCGCGAGGACCCAGCCCCCATTTCCTAGGATAAGTATCCCTGTCCATCACAACCCTCTTAATCTTGGCGACGACACCATGGTCGCAGGTAGCTATCACCGCCGTGGTCATCTGGGCGATCCCCAGAGCAATTGCCTCCCCCTTGGTGGTCATTAGGACCACCTCTTCTCCAACGTCGATATCGTTCTCAAACCTCAACAGGCCAGGGATCATCAGCTTGGCCCCGTAGCAGATGGCGTTCACGGCAGAGTCCTTGACGACCAACCTCTTGTAGCTGGTGAGAAGGACTTCGAGGGGCATCACCACCCTCCTCAGATAGGCCTCGTCCCTGTAATTGTCGTAGGTCCACTGCGCGTCCATGACGTCGTGCATGGTCACCATGTTGTCCCTCTCCCCCATGATGCCCGACCTGACACGGCGAAGCTCCTGCATATGGCCGCCGACGCCGAGGAGGAGGCCCAGATGGACGCACATGGTGCGGACGTAGGTGCCGGCCTCGCAGGAGATCCAGAAGACGACGAGGTGGCGGTCGGGGTCGTACTCAAGGAGTTTGCTTTCGTAGATAGTGCGGATGCGGAGCTGGCGCTTGACGGCGGAGATGAGGGGTGGGCGCTGGAAGACGGCGCCGGTGAGGGTCTCGAGGGCGCGGGCGACGCGGGCGGGGTCGGGAACGGCGGAGTGGAGGCGAGCAACGCAGACGTACTCCTTGCCGGCGCCCTGCTGGGACTTGACGAGGCGGGTGGCGCGGTCGATGCAGACGATGAGGTTGCCGGTGACCTTGGGGTCGAGGGTGCCGCTGTGGCCCGTCTTGTCGACCCGGAGGATACGCTTGATCCAGGCGACGACCTCGTGGGAGGAAGGGTTGGCCGGCTTGTCCAAGTTGAGGACGCCGTACCGGAGGTACTCCTGGATGGGGCGCTTCAGAGGCGAGTAGCCGGTGGGGAGCGGCGTGTAGTGGCCGGTGCGGACGTTGAGCCGATCATAGTTCTTGAGCAGGATGGGCCACTGGGAGGTGTCCATGGCCGGGGTGAACGACTGCGGCTTGATCAGGTGGTACTCCTCCTTGGCATCAGCCATCGTAGAAGGTGGGGGGTCGTCGTGCTTCTCCGTCTTCTTCTTCTTCTTCTTCCTGTCGCTGTTGCTGTTGTGGACGGAGGCCGGAATCGGAGGGGAGGAAGACATATTTGGTTGGCGCAGCTGCGGGTTTTTTCTTTTCGACTCTTGATTGATTGAGGGGCGGGGGCAGGAGAATGGAATGGAAGGCGGTGTCCGGTGGGGGTTTATAATTTCATTTTTAGGGTTTATCAGTCTGCAGACGCAGACTGGGAGGGGTGCAGGCAGGAGGGGAGGGAGGAGGGCGGAGGCCTCGTTGTTAGGGTTTTTGGACTTGGGGGGTAGGGGTTTTGGGTCATGGGCTTCGGCTGTGACTTGTGATTGAGATTAATGGGCGATCGGATAAGCAAATGGGCCAGCTAACTTTAAGCCCATTAAAGATCCATGATAAATGATCAGTCCCCTTTTTCAATCTTTCTTGCCGTCCATTCAATAATCAATTCCCTCTCCCTTCCGTCTCACACCACCACGCCTCCCGTCCCACTTCTTTTCGAAGTTAGAAATAATGAAGAGTATAGACTTCCCATATAAACTGTTGAACTTCATACTTTACTATTACGGCATCGTCAACTCATAGATGCCACTACCCCTTTCAGTGCGCGTTTTCAGAGACGACCCTCGATTTGTTGTACAATTAATGATTCATCAATGATATA
>JAVDBV010002945.1:0-18251 GCA_032619315.1 Piper longum
ATAAGCTAACAATTTACACGTAACAAAGTCACTTCATCATATGCCTTATTTGTTGAAGCTACTGATAAAAAACAGAAGTGATGATTTGTCTTTACCAGTAAGAGACCTGATCAGCTCATTGGAGACATACTCTTGAAGTGTGTGATTGGAAAAAAGAAACTTAATCAGCAACGCTGCCTGCACGGAGACTTCAGAATTTGGAGAAAGTAACAATTCCTGGATAACCAATATTCCCCCTGCTTCAGCCACTGCGCGCCTATTTGTTCGACTGTTCATTACCAAATTCTGCAATGCACAGATTGCCACCATTTTCATATCTTCAGTTGTCTGATCTTCCAGCAAGCTCACAAGTGCCCGGCATGCAGATACTGCATCTGAGGCTCTTGCAAGCGTCTCATGCTGGAAAAGATCGCCCAAAGCAAGTGTTGCTAAAAGCCTAGCAGGTTGCGACCTGGTTTGTGGATCCAATAAGTATTGAGACAATGGGGCAATGGCATACTTGGAAACTTTCATTTCCCGCACTCTTACATTATTAAACAAAGCTTCCAGAAGTCTCCCCACTGCTTCTTCGCATTGATGGGATCGTAAAAGATCAAGCAAGGAATCTATAGCACCAGCTTCAGCCATCAAAATAGCAGTGGATGTGTCATGTCTCTCATAGGCAATTAATGCTGCAAGAACAACAGTAATTGTGCTCTCAGATCTTGAATGCAATAGTCTTATAAGGACCATTAGAGGGACCTTAAAATAGTATTCACTATTCACGTTTAAAACATTAGTGAGAACCAATGCAGCTGATTCCCACAAGGCATGTGATGGCTGTGGATCATCTTGGATGATAACCTTAGACAGCTCATAAATGCCACCTGCATCAGCAACAACCTTAGGCCAGCTCAAGGAAATGCTTTCAAGGGCTTTTACTGCAGTTTGTTGCAAGTTTAAGATGCCAATACCAGCAAGCTGAACAAGGGGGACAATAGCATTTTTTGTGGTTATATCTTGTTGGAAGTGTTCTTGTTCAAGAAGATGTGATAAAAGTTCTGTTCCAAGTTGCTGGATAGCTTGGGAAGGTGATTCTAGGAAAGAAATTAAAGGCTCAATCACTTGGCTAGGTGTAAGTTTCAAAGTTGAGAGGCTCTGTGGTTTCTCCAAAATGTTGACCAAGGCCTGCAAGGCACTTTGCTGACCAGACATGCTAAAATCAGTTCGATGAAGCATAAGAAAAAGGGGTTCTACTATTCTTGCTGCATCTGAGTTTTTGGCAATAATGCTGTTATTTGTTAATATTCGAAACAACTCTGCAATGGATGAGCACAGTAAGCCAGAGGCAACAGTAAGCACCTCAAGGGCATTGCCAATGATTCCAGCTTTCACCATGTCAATTTTGCAATGTGGACGATCTTTTCCCAGTTTTTTTAGAGCATTAATGCTAGCCTCAGTAAGTGGAAAATTTGAAGCTGTAACAAAGCCAACAAGAAGGTCTACCACATCATATGCCGTGGCAAGCTCCGCATGCTGCTCATCATCTAGTAAATTTTGAAAGGCTTGTAAACTTGATAGGACAACATCTACTGAATTGCATTGCATAAGAGAAATCAGAGGCTCAATAAACTCAGATGCAAGTGGAGCAGTTCTCACCCTTGAATTGCCGAACAGAATGCAACTTAGTTCTGATGCATATCTTTTTAGTTCCAACGATGAATTCAAATTCATAATCTTCAGAAGACTAGAAAGAGGATCATCTTCCACATCAACCAAGGCCATTAACTTCAAAGTACTTCTAGAAGTCAATTTAATCAAGGTAACAAGTGCAGCCTGCTGCTCCTTCTCTGAACCTTTATTAAGCATATCGACAAGCGGCTGAATTGCTTGGGTGGCTGTGTCAGTGTCTCGAATACTTTCAGCATTGAAGAGTTCGTGCAGGGCTAGAGCAGCATTGTATCTAGAAGTTCTTGACCCTAAGCGCAGAACAGCTACAAGTTGGTTTAGAGAACTCAGGGATGCCTCATGCCACAGCACATCATGATGGCTAAATAAGATTCTAAGAAGGTTTGAAATTGTAGTCTCAGTTGAGTCCTGTGGACTCAGAGATAGGTACTTTGTCAAGCCATCAAGGACCCCAGCCTCGGCCATCAAAAGTTTGTTAGCATCATTCCCATCAGCAATACGAGTCAACAGGCAGACAGCAATTGGGGGCGCTCCAGGTCTATCTGGAATTGGTCTCAGAAGGTCCACCAAGAGGGGTATACACTTCCTTGCAGTAGATCCTATGCGAATATCATCCACATCAAATAGAGTTTCTAAAACAATTTGATCAGGATTTCGAGGCAATGAGAATTCTTCAGACAAAGCAATCAGATATGGTACATCGGTCTCAATAGAACCAAGTAAATTTATAAGCCCAACCACCCCACCAGAGTTTGCGATTGCAAGATGAATGGCCTTATTTCCATTAACGGCAAGACTAGCCAAGCTTTGAGCAGCAAAATATCTGTCAATTGCTTCATCAGACTTTAACAGAATAGAGAGGGAAATTATAACCCGCATTGTTGCTGAGGATGAAACAACTCTGGGGTCTTGAAATAGAATTGCCAGGAGGAGAGCACTGACCCATACCCCTTCTGTGTCCTCAAAATCAGCCTGTTGACAGGACAAAGTGCTTTCAGCTTTGTTTACTGTCAGAGCTAACAATTGATTCACAATCAATCAAAAGAAAAGCTTTGGAAGAAAAGCACTACACCTTCAAAAATTTCTCATACTTAAGTGAAATACAAAAGAAATGACAGCAAACAATCAGTACCATAAAGATGCAAGGAAAGAATCTACCTTTTCTAAGAATCAACAAAGAAATACCTTACATACAGAAGCACAAGGCTTACAACCTATGCACAAAAACGACAAATAAAAGTTTCATTTTAGACTGACATACATAAAAACATTTCCTTTTCATGAAGAGCAATAGAATTAAAATTCCCTAATACCATGGTCATTTCGAATATGGGTGCTAAGATAGTAAATTGGTTACACATTTAGCTGCAAATACTTCAGATCAACAAGTTTCACCAGGCTGAGATAAGGGAAGCAACAGAGAGTTTCTTTTACCATAATAGGATGCATGAGAAATCTTAAAAATCTATAATTTAGGTTACAGAAAGCTAGGTATACAGTAAATAGATAAGCACGGACATTTGACAGAAGATATAAGAGGGGAATAAGAGTATTTGATGTGTCTTAGACCTCCTATTCTCATATATGTATAGAATTTTACACTATAAATCGATGGATATGAGTTCAAACTCAGGATCCCAGATTTTTAAATGATTAATTCTCCAAACAGCAATAATTTAAACGTCATATATGCATAGAAACTGTCAACACAATAGTTTAAATTCAAACATTTCAACACGAATTTAACTCCCCAACTTATACAAAAAAAATTGTTGAATGTAAAATAAAAGAATGCAGATACGCTTTAAATTAAACAAAGAAAAAATAATGGCTCACTAGGGAATTAGGGGCGTATTTTGCAAACTTCTCAGATAGAACCTCAAGAGCACCAGCTTCCATAACAGTAATCCGGTCTTCTTTGAGAGCTGAAGAAATTAAAGATAACAGCCATAGGGCACTTGTTGCACTCAAACCAATACCAGGATCTGGAACCTCAAAATCATCTCCTTCATGATAGTATGGAGTTCTCTCCTTATAACCATGTACAGTTCGCACTGCTTCGTTCCCCAATTGTGTTGAGTTTGTGTGGTGTCCTACCATTTCCACTAGGGAAAGAATTAGATGCTTTAATAATCCCAAACTGTCAAGTGAGTCTACCGTCCTTTGCTTATGCTCCTTCATTACACAGATGAGGAGGTTAGTCCCACCTACCCTAACCTCCAAACTGGACGACCTCATTATTCTGTCAGCCAGGGAAGCAATGCATTGCGGCTTATCCACCAAAAGGTCAGATAGTGAAACAAGATGTTCCCCACATAAATGAGAGAGAATTTCAATTGCCTTCTCCTGAACTTGAGGGCCACCCTCAGTGAGGCATTTTACAAGAGTAGTTATGGTTGATGGACCTCCAAAGAAAGCAATGTGTGATGGGTATTTAAAGTTTATATTTTGTTTGGTCCTAGATAATAGTGCAAGCACTTCTAGCCCCTCAAATGAGTCTGCCCCCTCCAAATTCATGGCATTGAGAGCATAGACAAGTGCATTAACCAGGAACTGGCTCCGATCACTTTCAGAAAGCACTTCACTAACTGGAAAATGGATCAGTAGATGATGAAGTGCTCGTGATGCATTTGCTTTACCATCAAGAGTACCTTCCTCAAGTACTCGTGTTAATGCAGAAACAATGTCTTCTGCTAGAGCCTGTCCTGCTATTTTTCGATCAGATAAAAGATTAGCCAGTGCTGCCACTGCAGTTTCTGCTGCACCAATGGAGGATGTTTTTGCTAGCTCAATCAGTGGCTTGACATCAGCTTCAGCAATTTGAGGCATTTTATTGGTTGACTTAGCTTTACTCGGTCGAGAAAGGGCACCCAATGCCCGTGCAGACTGGGTTGCAATCCCCTGAGTTTTGCTGGTCAGCAGTTTCATGCATGGATGAATAATCTCATCGGTTGCAAGGCTATCACAGATGTCTGGCCTTGAAATGAATAAATCAGCAAGAACTGAAGCAGCATGTTCTTGTGTTTCTTCATTTGATGAGTTTAGAACCTCGACAAGAGATCTGAGCCCTTTATTTGCAGGGGCACCCTTCTTCAGCAAGTCATTCTGGGCTGCCAGTGATAGAACGTGACCCAAAACAGATATAATGTAAATCTTACATATTGGTGCATCCCCTAGGAGCAGAGCTAGCAGTTGGTTTACTATGGCAGCATCAGGAGAGCGAATGAGTTTCAAAAGTGCCTTTGCTGAAGCTTGCTGTCCCCTGGAGCCACCACTTTTAAGAAGCCACAGCAATGCAGATACAGCGTCAGCACTTTCCACACAAGCACGAATATCCTCGCTGTGGCAGCAAAGGTTCCACAATACATGAGCAGCATCCTCTCTTGCTTGCTGTGATCCTATCTCCAACAACTGAACCAATGGTGGAATTCCACCAGCAGCAGTTATGGCCCACTTTGAATCATCAACTTGCTCTGTCAAGATCGCCAATAAAGAAACAGCATACTCTTGATGCTGCTCTCCTGATAGACCAAGGAATGAAATAAGCAATTGAACACCCTCTCTTTTCTCAAGAGCCTCCCAAATTCCAACACCATTACAACATAAGCTTACAAATGAGCTTATTAGCTGCTCTTGAACATCTTTGATAGCCATAGTTATCAATCCAATCAAAACCTTCTTCGCTTCTGCATGATGCACATATCTTGAAAGTTGTGGGTTACCATATAAGCTCGCTAAAGCTTCCAATGCACTATCTTGAATATGTTTGTTGTTACGAGGCTTTAATAGCATAACTAAAATATCTTCTATTCTCTTCACATTAAAGAGGTCTTCTTCTCCATCAGAGAGCTTATAAACCATTAATGAATAGGCAAGAGATCCAATAATATCAGCAACTGGGGCTAGCAGTCGAGGGGCTTGAGATAATTCCCCAAGATACATTATGAGTTCAGAGATCCCACCACAAATATTGGCCAATGCATGCATAGCACAACTCTGAAGAGCCCCTCCAGATTCACCTTGCATACCCTCTTTTGAAGGAGCCACTACCGCACCTATTAAAATGGGAATCCCATTTGCATTAACAATAGTTTCCTTCGCTTCACTAGACTTAGAGCAGAGACTCTGCAAAGCATCTGCAGCACTTGCACGCACCAAGACGTCATTATCCCGATCAACAAGCTGAAGAAGGACTTCCACTGCACCGGCTCTGATAACCTTTGGAATGCTGTCACTGAAAGCTGAGATCAAACGCGCTAGTAAGGACGCAGCATTTGACTGCACAATTACATTGTCCGAAGACAAGAATCCAATAATGATATCAACTCCGCCAGCATCAAGGGTTGCCCGCCAATATCCATCTTTATCCCCACATAGGTTCCTCAAAGCTCCAGTCACAAAACCTTCAACGACCTTGTCCTGGTTTATCTTGGGGTTCAGCTGTTCCCATAGAGCAGGAACCACACCCTCTGTGACAAAGATCTTCACACCCACATGATCCTCAGACAAGCTACCTGAAGAAACTTCATATAATGCCTCTGCAGCTGCCTTTCTAGAGTCAATTGCTTTAGATTTTAGAAGAGAAAGAAGGGAAGGTATGCATCCTCCAAGTAAAACCTTCAATCTTAAATCCTCCTCTTTACAAAGAACGCTTATAGTTGCAGCAACATTAACCTTTGCCACAGTAGTGCCATTTCGAAGTACGGATATGAACAATGGCATTGCCTGAGAATGAGACCCGATCAGAGTTCTTGCCTCCTTCTTCTCCCTGGCAAGGCCAAGTAAACGTGCCGTGATCAAATCCTTTTCATGTGGGGATGATAAATTAGCATGCAGCTGCTCGATTGAGCGAGCAATAGTAGCCATCGTATTTTCAGGGTCATCCATCTCAGAGGTCCCATTTGACCCCCTGTAAAGTACATAATTGCAATGACTAAGTTACAAATAGGAAAGCAATAAAAACATAACAGAATCTACCATAGCACACATTTGGATCCATACCTTCAATAAGAACAATTCTGAGAATTACATATTACTTATAAAAACCGCAAACGCAGACCACGAATCAGATCAACCCAGTTAACCAGAATTGAATTTTAGCTGCGCGAAATTCATACCAATGAAATAGGAAACGTATAATAACTTCAACCTGGATTGGGACGACACGGAAGAGGCAGCGCGAGCGGTGACCGGAGAGGCGGACCTTGACATATGCACCGGCAATCACCCGCAAAACGAGCTCCAATTAACCAACTGCACTACAAGGAATTTCGCAAACCATCAATTTTACCAAAAAAAAAACAACTATCGACAACAAGGTGTGGTGGTAGAAGAGCGGAAACAGTCACCACGGGGAAGATCCAATTCACCAAACAAAAAAATCATCCAAGAAAACTTCAAAACTGAAATGCCAGAGCAATGCAAAGATGAACCTGAGTTGAGGAGTGGAGGAGGGCACCCGATCCGCCAGATCTTCACCGGCCGCCGGAATTCTGATGCCACCTGCTAGATCAGCAAAGGAGTGTGAAGTACAAGTATGGGAGCAAGCTTATTCCACAGAATTGTGGAAGGAGAAGTGGAAATGTTGCTCTTACAAATTGCAATTTGGTTAGATTTGCGCATGAATCATAAGCATTCCCTCCTCCAATTAAAAAAAAAATGTTCCGGCTCTCTTTCCCTTGTATAGAAAATTATTTTAGGCCCTATTTATATTCTTTTTCCTAATAATTTGCTTTTTTATTTATTAACAAATGTTTATATTTAAATACATCTATGTATTTTATTTTTTTTAAACCTTCACTTTGTTTGTGTTTTTATACCCACCATTACTATATAGGTGTCAAAATTTGTTCGGGTTGAGTTCTCTACAATTCCTTTATTTTTTTCATATTAAATTTCAAAAATCTAAAACACCAGAAAATTTCACATACTTTTTATAGGAATGAAAACCAGATAATTATTTCACGCCATTCTAATCTTTTATCCAATGGAACTTACTTCCATGAAAAGTGCAGTTTCGAAGCTATTTATTGTTCTTTTGTTTTCATGCCCGGTTTTTTTAAAGGAATCCAAACAAATGGCGTGAGCTTAGATTAGATCGGAGGTGGGGACGTGTAAATATTTATATGATTTAGTTAGGCAGGCCCTACGTAAGTTCCTACAAGTCACAAACTTTACCCATTCTCCACACTAGTAATTTCGTCATCAATTATTATTACTATAATTGTCAATTAGACAGTGTGATGCCAACCAAATCTAACCACCTCCAACCTACATTTCAGAAGCCTGGGCCCACAGCATGTGTAACGGGGTAAGAGTTTTATCTTCTCATGGGCTGGGCCTGTCATTGTCCCACAACTTCAAGCCCAATTAACTTGCCAAATCAAATCGACGTTAATTAGTATTGTCTAATTTTTTCCCCAGTAAACAATGACTCACCTCCATGTGCAAGATCCGGGAGCCACCCTTGTAAAGCGGAGGATGCCCTACAATTGTCCTAATAAAATCAAAATTTAGTTAGAAACTAATGAGTATGATTCCTTGTGGCGCTGCATATACATGTGTGTTGTACAATTAAAGAATCATGAACGGTGATTAATTATAGTCGCGATCAGTGACTGCCTTTTTATTATAAAAATTCCAAGATTGCTTTGTTTCTACATTGAATGAGTGAGCGACTAAGCGTATATATGGATTTATTATATGCTCGAACTTGACTCGAATATTTTTTACATATTTTGAACCCACAACCTTTAAGTCAAGGATTTGATTACCTACCATCTCAATTATCTCACCTTTTTTTATTATATTGTATATAAATAAATATAATTAGTTACAATTAAACTTATTAGTATATATATATAATATAAAACTATATTATTATATTATTTTATCGAGCGAGTCGGGCTACGAGTCAGTTCGAGTCAAATTCGAATTATAACCGAATCGAGTCGAGTCGAACATGGCCTTGCTCAAGCTCGGCTTGTAAAATTCAAGTTTGAGTTGAACATTTAAATATCGAGCTTCAATTCGAGTCGAATCCAACAGAGTCGAATACTAAATACTCCTCGCTCAATTAATACCCCTAATCTAATCTAATCTAATATATTTTGTAGGCCCAACGCCATGCACCCATAGAATCGGAATTGGATCTCTTGGGACTCTGGGATTCCCAGCATGGTGTGTCGAAAGTGGGCCCGTCGGCCATGTGGTGCATGGACTCTTCCCACTTACCGGGCCCCGCTCTATCAATGTTGGTGTCGGTGGTTGGGAACCGAACAGTTGCCCCCCTTGGCTATAAATAACCTATTCTTTTCTGTGCATGTATCAGACAAATTTCGTGTTCAATAACGCTAAAAAGAGTTTAATTTTTCGATGAAATATAACTAATACTAACAAGGGGGTGCAGTTAGGGACGAAGAGGCCCACTTTTGATAGATGTATAGTACGCAAAGGGAGAGTAGACACAAAGGGGCCAATACACATCTCGCAAAATTTTAACCCCATCATCTAATCATTTGTAAAATGCACAGGCCGGGAGACATTCCTCCAGTTTAATTCTGGGTTGTAGACCCAGTTAAGCTGCTGGTAGGTCTAAAACCTGGGGGGGAGCAAGGGGAATGTCTAGAAGTGCACTTACAGCTATGTAACCAGTTTGAGACCATGGTGTCATTTTTGTATTAGGCGTAATTGTATGTTATAAACAACTCGTGCACGTGTGTCTACTTAGTTAATTAGGAATTAGGAACGCACGTGCGCGTACAGATCATGCCATCTTCGGTTCAATTTCCTGCGGGTTTTGAATTATATTATTATTATTATTATGCCTATGATAGGTTAATGGGCCGCACCCGAATGTAGGAGATGGGCTTTATTCGAGCATCGTGTTAAGGCTTCAAGCCCATGTGAGAAAGAGACCGACGTGTGAATTATGACTATTATTTTTTATTTTTTTTTTAAAATGATGAAGCTATATAACTGCTTGGAGTATATATGATGATAAAGTAAGTTACAAGTATGTGCACCAATTTTTTTAAAAAAAATTTGAAAAGGGATATTATTGCAAAAATATGGCTCACATCAGAGGAAGTAAATTACTTAATCGTTTCGTTTTTTTTTAAAAAAAAAAAAATTCATCCTGAATAAAATCTTGTGCCTTTGGACTCTTTAAATATTTTCTTCCCGCCCGCGCCGCGCCCCTACAGCTTCCCCATGACTCCAACCTCTCATAGTTGAAGCCGCCATGTTTTTCTCCCTCTTCCGCCAAGAAGCCTCTTTTCTCAACATCAAAGGCCGCCCCGCCCTCTCTGCTCTCTCCAGACGCTCCCAAGCCGACGCCGCCCCCGCCGCTCTCCCCGAAGAGCTTCCGAAAACCAGCCCCGCCCAAAGCCCTGCACGATTCCGCAGCGTAAATGGCGAGCAGATCCAGCTCCGGGATTACAATTCT
Source organism: Piper longum (assembly GCA_032619315.1). Lineage (NCBI taxonomy): Eukaryota > Viridiplantae > Streptophyta > Magnoliopsida > Piperales > Piperaceae > Piper > Piper longum. The sequence goes on from JAVDBV010002945.1 coordinate 10,115, forward strand.
CTTATCTTTGTCTGTTCTCAGAGCGGTCTCTATTGGGAAGTTGTGGAGACCTTCCTCAAACTTCATAGGTTGAGCGTTCCTCCAGATCGGTCGACGCTGTCGTGCGTGGTGAAGGCCTGTGGGTGCTTACCCGATGCTGTACTTGGCTGGCAGGCGCATTCCATAGCTGTCAGGTTTGGGATGGGTGCCGATGTTATTGTTGGCTCTTCTTTGGTGGATATGTACATGAAATGCGACTGCGTCGAGGGAGCGAGACGTATGTTTGACGAAATGCCTGTGAGAAACGTTGTTTCTTGGACTTCGTTGCTTGTTGGGTATAATCGGAATGGGTCACCTGATGTGGCGATGTCGATTTTTTCGGATATGAGGAGGGACTGTGTGGAGCCAAATGAGTTCACTTTTGCTAGTGTTTTGGCTGCTGCTGCTGATGAGGGTGATGCTGAAAAGGGAAGTCAGCTTCATGGATTGGTCATTAAATGGGGGCACAAGTCCACAGTCTCTGTCTGCAACTCATTGATCAATATGTACTCCAAGTCAAGGTATGTGAGGGAGGCCAAGAGGATTTTTGATAACATGGAAAGCAGGAACTTTGTCACGTGGAATGGGATGATTAATGGGTTTGTGCTCAATGGGTATGATTTGGAGGGGCTAGAACTTTTTCGGCTAATGGCCTTGGCTCGTGTGAGTCTTACTCTCTCTGTTTTTATCACTGTGGTCAAAATCTGTTCTAATCTCAAATCATTGAATCTTGCCAGGGAGATCCATTGTTGTGTGATAAAGAATGGGTTGGAATTAGATATGAACATGAGGACGGCTATTATGGCAGCCTACTGTAAGTGTGGGCATGCGCGTAGTGCCTTCAATCTGTTCTGCAAACTTTCTGGGTATCAAAACGTGGTGTCCTGGACAGCATTGATTTGTGGACACATACAAAGTGGGCAATTAGAACGTGCTGCTGAGCTCTTTTGCGAGATGGAAAGAGTGAACGTGTGGCCAAACAACTTTACATACTCTGCCATTCTAACCGCTTTCCCCTTTGTTTCACCATCTGGAATACACTGCCAAGTTATTAAGACTGGCTATCAGAATTCGCTTTTGGTGGGCACGGCGCTTATGGTTGCTTACGCCAAGAATGGAAGCACTCATGAAGCTAGTCGCATTTTCAGGCTGCTTGATGAGAAAGATATTGTTGCATGGTCCGCTATGCTTACTGGTTATGCCCAAGTGGGGGACTTTGAAGGAGCAGTAAAGCTTTATAAATCAATGGTTAAACAGATGGTTTGGCCAAATGAGTTTACCTTCTCTGGTGTTATAAATGCTTGTTGTAGCCCTACAGCTGCAGTAGAACAAGGAAAACAGCTTCATGCGAGTTCGATCAAGCATGGATTTAATAATGCAATATGTGTGGGAAGTGCTCTTGTTACGATGTATGCAAAACGAGGGAGTATAGAGAGTGCTCATGAAGTTTTTAAGAGGTTGCAGGAAAGAGACTTAGTTGCATGGAATTCAATGATCACAGGCTATGCCCAGCATGGATATGGTAAGAAGGCGCTTGAAATCTTCCATGCAATGGAAGGAGAAGGAATCAAGATGGATGAGGTTACATTTGTTGGAGTTATCTGTGCCTGTACTCATGCAGGATTGGTGGAAGAAGGTAGGAAATACTTCAACTCAATGACGTTGGATTGCCAGATAAGTCCAAGTATGGAGCTCTACGCTTGCATGGTGGACTTATATGGTCGAGCTGGTCGTCTTGAAGAAGCTATGGATCTTATTCGTGGGATGCCATTCTCTGCTGGTCCAACGGTATGGCGGACACTTTTGTCAGCTTGTCGAGTTCATAGTAACGTTGAGCTGGGAAAGATTGCAGCTGATCATCTCATGTCCATGGATCCACATGACTCTGCTGCATATGTCTTGTTATCAAATATATATGCGGCTGCAGGAAACTGGGAAGCGAAAAAAAGAGTCAGAAAGTTGATGGAATCAAGGAATGTAAAGAAAGAAACTGGTTGTAGTTGGATTGAGCTTAAAGACAAGATTCATTCCTTTATGGCTGCCGATAAGTCTCACCCCTTGAGTGAACTGATTTATCGGAAAATTGAAGGATTGAAGATCCAACTTAAAATGGCAGGCCATGTTCCTGATACAACTTTCGTTCTCCATGATGTCGATGAAGAACGGAAGGAAGATATACTTTGGAAGCACAGTGAGCGATTGGCCATAGCATTTGGGCTATTAGCTACACCGAATGGAGCACCACTTCAAGTTGTCAAGAATCTTAGAGTTTGTGGGGACTGTCATGCCGTGATCAAGGTCATTTCCAAAATTGAGGGCAGAGTTATAGTTGTTAGAGATACTAGCCGCTTCCATCATTTCAACGGCGGTTCATGTTCCTGTGATGACTACTGGTGAAAGGTCGAAAATAGATTTTATTGAACATTTTCAGATCTTGACAAGAAATGAATTCCAACTCTCGCCTGCTCATCATGTTTCGCCTGAGGAATTGTGAAGCTGCGTAATTTTATAGTAGACCATGGGTTCCTCGCTTTGATTTTTTGAGGATTGTGAAGGCGGCTTGGACTAATCAACTTGGGAAGGTGCGTTGCCCTATCTCAGTTACAAAGAAATCATATACAGAAGGTTTTGGTAGCCGTGAAATGTTTGAACGCCTGTATGTGCTGCCAGCAGAGGTAATAAAATCTTGTTTTTGCATCTAAACTAGATGCAATGCATGCAGTAGATTCATTCGACATCTACTGTACAATACTGCTTAACATTCGTCGACGGCTAAATAAATTATCCTTTTTGTAGACGAGTTACTCAAGAAGGGGAAACAGATCCCTTCGAGTCAGTTTGGTATGTGAAAGCAATTTTTTCAATGTGTCAAATCCGTATACATAAACCAGCAGATGAAGCATTTTAATGCAAGGTTCTCCTGCTGGAAATTTGTATCATTAACAATTATTGTGCGGAGAAAAACATCAAATGGGAATTTGTCATGCATTCATTTACTGTTTCATGAGCAGGTCTTTTATAAACGCGATAACCTTTTCCACTTCAACCTCCCAAGCAACTGAGATTGGTGAATATTGTGACCACTCATTGGACTCATTCCACCTGCAAGAGAGAGCTTAAAGTGTTAGAAAGGTTTGCAAAATGGTAAAGGGCCATCTTTTGTAACTCATCTTGCATATGACATATTTACTTTTTAAGTCCTTGGTCCATTAAAGTATGCCCTGCACATATTCCCTGCGTTTCCACCCTCACAACGCCTCTCCTAAATTTGAAAAGATCTGGCCGGACCAGTGCCACGAAACTGACGGGGTCGTGAAGAAAAATACCTGTAGAATAAGGAAACTCGGTGACTTTTAATCTTCAAACGATAAGTAAAATAATACAGATATGAATACCATGAATTCCGTCTGACTTTTCGTGCCAGTCTCTGTAAAACTTGCAGATGTCACTAATAAATTTGGCATGTTTCCCATCAGATTCCTTTATTTTCAAGAGATCATCATCTACAAGCACATTCAAACAAGCCAAATAAGTAAAGGAAACAAAGCTAAATCTCAGTAGACAGTTTTGCACCATCTGCACAGTGATACACAATCCAATAACCTTTAAGCATGACTTGGGTGGTAATATTTATGCCAACAACATCGATATTAGCTCCACTTGTAAACACGAAGTCGGCAGCCTCTGGATCACCATAGATCTGCAGAGCATGTAAAAGAGTAATGTTCAATCATTTCCAATCTGGATAAAGATAGAGAATTATAGAATTACACGCATAGAAAGCATACATTTGCTTCGGCAGCAGGGTTAACATTCCCAGATGAAAAGAAAGCACCGCCGAGTATAACCACCCTCTTCACCTTACTTGCAAAAGAAGAATCTATCTTGATAGCCTAAATACAGTCCAAAACCAGATGTAAACAGAATCTAGAAAACTTAAAACATGAAATACAAAAACACGTGCACAGATGAGAAAAAGCATGCCACTACTTACCAATGCTATGTTTGTCAGTGGGCCTAATGCAAGTATGGATATCTCGCCAGGGTATTTAGAGACCATTTCAACTATAAACTCTGCAGCACTTTTTTCAATCTTTTTTACATTTGGAGGAGGTAGAAACAAGTTTCCTAATCCATCAGAGCCATGAACAAAGTCTGCGACACCAGGTGTTCCTCCCTATATCCAGAAAGCAAAATGTTCAACTACAGAAGCACAGTGAGAGACATTACACGCAAGCTGTTATCAAGATAAAAGCACAATCAGCTCTTCCAGGAACATACATCATAAGCATTCAATTAAAGAAGAAAAGTACAATGTTAAATAGGTCCCCTTTTCCCACCTTGTCCTAAATTGGGGTGGCAGAAATAGTAAAATTATATGAACAGTTATTAGTTAACTGATAACTCTGCCAATGCTTGTGAATTGCCGGTCCCAAGCCCAGGCAAAGGAAGATTGACTTCAGGAAGATAGTATCATTTTTAAGGATTCCTAATAAATCTCAGATGATCCTTCAATAATACAGTAATACTCTTTTATCATCAACATGTAGGTAAAGAACAAATTTTTACGGGTGGACAATTCCATCGTTATTCAGTAACTGCGAATTTCTTTAAGAGCACTCAAAGAAGAATGTTTAATTCATTCAATAAAAATCATAATGAGTTATTACCCCAAAATTATACAGTAACCATCTTTCTCTTTGTTAAGCACAAAAAAATGAAATACCTTCAGAGGTTCTGCACTTCCCTCTGCAACTGGAACACCAGGACATCCAGCGATCTCACACTATCCTTTGACACATCACAAAGATGATCACTTAATAAAATGGCTTATAACAAATATACTAGAAAGTCAAAAGCTTTAACATGCATTAAAACAAACAAAAATTATTTGAACGAGTATAACTCAAATTACTAAAATAAAGAAGATAAGTACCAACAATAATGCATTTCGAGTTGCATCCTTTGTTGAGAGATTGCCAAAGATTGTTGTCAAACCTAAAATTTCCAATTCAGGACTCTGAAATGCCATCAAGATAGCCATGGCATCATCTGAAGCATTTATCAGTAGCAAATAAATGCATTAATATATTAGTTAATGCACACAAACTGAAACAATATTTATGTAATGAAAATTTTCAATCCTCGTATAAAACATTGGCAGAATAGGATTACAAAATAAATTATCACTTAACAGACGAAAATTAAACTGAAAGAACTATATTACTGCTGATATACTCTTTTAACGGAATTAGAAACCAACATGAATGAACCACTCTTTAACGTACATATATACTGGTTTTCATTCCGGTGTATGTCAAGTAAAATAATATAATGTAGAAGCATCAGAATTTTGCATTGGAAATTGCAAATCATCCCATCAAAATTATAGACGGTGAGCAATCCGATACAAAGCTGGGCACAAGGTGAGCTAGCTCACGAAATTTTATGACTCGACTCGACTCAACTCGAACTCGATTAATTTTAAGCTCGATTCGATACTCGATCTAAAAAAAAAGCCTTGATTAGAGTTGGTTCGAGTTAAATCAAATTCAGCTCGATTCGACTAGAAAAAAATTGATTCGGCTTTAGATTTAGCTCGAATCAATTCGATGTCTAATATACACCTTTAGAAAAAAAAAATTCTTTAACAATACATGGATAATATAATATTAAAAATGATAATCAGGTATAAAAATAATTAAATCAAAATAATCTAATAGTTATTATATAACTAGCAATTATGAAAAATATCATTTATATTTTTACAAAAAAAAAGTGCATTATAAATAATAAACTATATCTACAAACTTAAAGGTGATAAAACTGGAACAAGACGAACTCGATCACGCTCGACTTCAACTTGAACTAAAATAACTTAGACACGAAACCATGACTTCGAGTTGGGGGAAACTTTGATTGAACTCCGCTCGTGCCCAGCCCAAATCCGATATATGGCCAAAACATCAGTGACACAGTTTTCAAAATTGTTGCAGAACAAAACACTAATAGCACAAGTAAGCTAGTGCTTATGAGAAACAAGAATTTGCTCTGTGATTTCAAGGGGAACAAAAATGGCAACACTGACTGAAAGCTTCAAATAAAGTACATTAATCAGTTCCACAACCAACAAAAGCCAAACATCCAAAGCTGATACTTCCAACAAATTACATTTCAAGAGACTAAAGCAATAATCCCAGAATCTTTGTAACACAAATAAAAAGTTAAGCACCCAAGAAGCATCTCGAGGTCATTAACCAGGCAAAAATAAGACGGCAACCCACTTGAGACAGATGCTACATTTGATACCTATACCGGGATCTGTATCTATGATGATCTTTTCCTGAGTCAAAGACAGCCTCACAAAGCCATCTTTCATCTCCTCTCCCATCTACAGCACAAAAGTGGAGAGCCCAAAAACTAGAAAATGGATCGTAACCAAAAAAATTAGAAGACAAACAATAAGGAGATTTATGATGGAAGAAAGAAAGGAATTTGTCAACCCCAGGGAAGTAAGGTAGGCGATGAATGGTCCGTCGGTTGAAGGGGAAAGCCACCCGACTGGACTACCCTTTTGACTACCTAATTAAGCTATAATTTTTTTTAAAAAAAAACCCAATTAAGATCGATTTAAAATACACCTAATGAGACGATGAAGCGAACTTTAGCTTATTATATTGAAATTAAGGGTGTAAACGAGTTGAGTCGAGCCGGTGTTTTTAAATTTGGCTCGATATAAAATAAGCCGAGCGAAATTTAATATAAACGAGTTGAGCCGAGCTTATTTAAAATTTATAGTGTTTAGGATTAGTTCGAGCCGAGCTTTAACCAAGCTCGAGCCTTGCGAATGTTTCTATGTTCACATATATAAGATCAAATTTTTTTAAACACTATATAAGTTCAATGTGACCTCAATAATATTTACGAACCGAACATTTTTTCGAATTTTAACATATCAAATTTGAGTTTCGAGCTAAGCCAAGCCGAACATTCTTTTGTTCAATGAACTTGTCTATTTCAAGCCGAGTATTATTTGAGTACAAAATTAACGAGCACGAGCACGAGTCGGGCCAAGCCGAACGCAAAAAACTTGCAAGCAAGTTTGGCTCGTTTACACCCCTAATTGAAACGAGTAGACGTAAATTAATGCTATCTAAGAAAAAGTATTTTTAAATAATGAATTTAAAGTAGAAATGCCAAATTTAAGATATTATTATTTTATTTTTGCACAATAAAATGATGAGTTGGGATAAGTATGTTTAAATTCAAAATTTGCGACAAATCATACAAAAATGTAGTATAGATTGATTGAAAATAATTATGAGTAAAAAGATGTAAGGTTTGAAGTTAAAAAATTGAAAAGAAATTACTCTTCATCAAATATTCATTAAAATGTTGATAATAAATAGATTCTAAACCAATGCATATATCAAGGTACCGATGGTCTTATATTTAATTTCGGTGTAAAATCTCAGGGCCGATAATTATTCAGTAATTATTTATAAAATTTAGTGGTAAGACATAAGTGTTTTTTAACATATAAAATACATTAATCCTAATCCTCAAGCACTGTGCAAGTTAGGCCTCGGGATAATCATAATAACATTGATTAACACGATGTCGTATCCTCAGAAGCGGATCTCTCTAATATATTCCATAAAAATATATATAAATACACACTAAGCTAACAAAAAGCAATTAGCGTGTTGTTTTTATTCATTAATTATTAAGACAAGCACGCACAGTGAGCATTGGGATATGACCAATTGGATAAGCAGAGAGGTAAGAATAGTTGGTGACACGTCCGATCACACGGTTCTTGTGCATTATTTAATGGTGTGATAATGTTGATAATGTCTTTTTAATAATATATATATATATATATATATTAAAATGATAGGGCATAAATCTTTCTTAATTACTGAATTTTATAAACTTTTATCCTGGTTAGTAATTTTTAATCTAATGGTTTATATTTGTCAGCATTTCAAGAACTATTCACAACTACCCATTTTTAATTATCCCATGTGAACCATTAAATTAAAAATTAACTTTCATGTAGATTAACAAATTCACATATAAGAAAGGTTTAAATTCTCTCATTTTGTGTATTTATATA
>JAVDBV010002946.1:0-19285 GCA_032619315.1 Piper longum
TGGTGGTACCGGTACGCTGGCCAGGGGCGAGGTGGAGACTCACCGGCGGCGAGCCGAAGTAGCGCCGGCGTTAACACTCCAAAATCATGGTGGGTTGGAGAAAATATATAGGAAAGCCAGAAGTGATGTGGACGGCTCAGATCTTGCCACGTGGCACGATCGAACTTCCAACAACTGTAGTGGGACCCACCTGATATACCTATGGACGAAAATCTCGAATTGAGACCGTCCAAAATCAAATCTTACTCGAGCCTAAAATTGACTCGATAGACGGGAATTAAAACAAGTATGTTAAATGGACCCCAAACCTAGAAATGTTAAAAATAATGACTCATTCTTCGCTGTACAATTTTTTTTTTTAGGAAAATTATAATAATAATTATTGTTGTTGTTATTATTTTCGTGGTTTTTACACTAGCTTAAGCCCTAAGTTCTGTCACGGGCATTAGTGTAGGGCAAAATTTTTTGCCCCAAACGCACACCGCGCGGCATGTTTCCCTCCTGGAAACACCATCCTTCCATAAGCACGCAATAGACACCGTTGTAAATAGTGGCACGCTGAAGCACCCCGACCTGCAAACAATAACACACACAGATCATGATATAGGTACCCAACTACCAACACCACGAATATCGCTAACCAGCTACCGATAAATAACTTACGACCAATCAACACTCCAATACAAAACACGCCAAGTAGTAATGTGTGACGAACTAATGACTAATCACCCAATATCGATCCAAATACCAATCACCTGATGCTCGGTATCAACCAGATCCCAGAATCACTGATCTAGTTACCGGTACTAAATTCCGACACCGACACCATAATATTACTGGACTCACCCCAAACTTTGAATCAATAAACTAAAATAAGGATACAAGCAATCAATCTACCCTGATCGCTCAACACCATCGACATGCAACCCCACGATGCTTTGTTCTTCTCCACCAAGCAAGGAAAACAGTGAGAACAATGAGCACCCCACTCACAATATGTCCTCACAATCACAACCCAAGTTGTCGAACACGACCAACTTGTTTACATTCAAAACACTCAACTTGCATTGCAAACAGGAAGTAGAATAACGAAAGTCGTACCTCAATCTAAAAGGCGAACTCCAACCACTCCGGCAATTCCTCCTCGTGAAGAGACCCAATTCAAACTCCACGAAGTGGCTGCAGCACTTCACGCACTCCCTTGCACGATGAGTTAAATATTATTTACCAGTTTCCAAGCAAGAGTAAACAAGTTTTGCTTCTGCGGCAACAAGTAGTCTCTACTTTAATTATGATTAGTTCCGTTTTTGTTTACTTATAAATGCTATAAAGCTGCAAATTAATTCGTTGTTTCTTTGAAATTCCAAAAAAACCTTCCAAGGCGAAGAAACTAATAATATTTATTGAATTTAACATGAAAAAAAATAAATAGAAAAATATCAACGAGAATCATAAATATATTTTTCATGACTAATTCAGTGATGCGGGTTAATTGATTGCATGTGGTTACCATGAAGGTTCTATCCTAATTATACACAAAATTGAGGAGTTTTAGCAATGTACACACCCCACCAAGCAAATATGTGAATCATTTTTTTAAAGAATTCTTAATATATATGATTAGCTACAAATGACTTTTTCAACTTGGATAAAATTATCTTCATCATCTAATTGCAATCTTATAATTTAAGGGCTTATATTTATATCAATTGACAATGGAATATCAATTGCAGCTGATCTAATATTTTCATTTTCTATGTTGAAAAAAAAATTTGAGGATTTTCACCATTAGAATTTTGACCTCAAACAAATACCGGTTTTCCCCTTGTATATAATACAAACTCCATTTTTCCTCCCTTAAATATTACAACACATGATATGCTTGACTAAGTGGAAAAAATATAAATACAGTGAACTGACCCCAAAAAAATCTATATTTGAGACTCTTGTGACGGGGCTTCGGCCGGAACCCTAAATCCAATAGTAATACAATGCTTTATATCAAGCTCCGTATCACTAGCTTGGCTAGATTTATTAAGCGACCTACATCATCAATGGGTTGAGAGACTGAGCACATCTAAATTTTGTTAAAGTCAAGATGGAAGGCTGGTGGTTGGAAAACTTCGACTGCTCCCATCATATAATATTCCAAACTTTGTTAAACTCAACGCACACCACTTTTATAAGAACGAAGTAGGCTTGGCTTTCTCAACTAACGACAAACTATTCACTGTTCTGTTGTGCCTAGGACTTGGCCAAGATCTCATCAAACTTCAGAAAAAGTTGATCAGATATCAAAAAATTTCTCTGCAAGTGACCTCGACGTTATTAGTTTAAGAGATTTGGTAAAGTTTAATTGGTGAGCATGGCATCATACTAGCTTGTTTCTTATCATGCTTCCAAATGTCATATATGGACAGCTTCAATCTCAAGGCCGCCTTAAAACTATACTAATCAAAACCATTGATCTTCTCCAACATGGATTTCTTTAATCAATCTTTCTAACTTCAACTTTCAATGCAATTTAATAAATTTGTAGCCGGCCAGTCGGCTTCTCCTCGAGAACAGTACTAGTGCCAGCTAAAATGACGAGCATGCTCTCAATGGGGCTTAAAAACGTCGCCCTCTCTCTTGTGCAACATTTTCATCATGCCAACTTCTTGGTGCATTTGTGAATTTTAATTGAATAGGTTTCTGAATCTTTGCCGACAATTCGCCGATCGATCAACATCCTTTGGCAAGTTATGGGGTCGTTAATCAGTTGCTGCGCAAGAAAGAAGGTTGATGAAGGGTAAGTTTTTTTTAGATGTTCAAGACATCATGTATGTGTACTATTTTGTTGTCAACTGATTTGTGGCTGGTTGATAATTTGGGGTATAGTTTTGTGAGCTACTCTGGAGAGAAACCAGCTTGGAGGATTTTCACTTACAAAGAATTGTATAATGCCACAAACGGATTTAGCGAGAAGAACAAGCTTGGAGAAGGAGGATTTGGAAGTGTATACTGGGGCAAAACAAGTGAGGGACTTGAGGTATGCATACACACGCATATATATATATACATACATATTAAACTTAATTGATTTTCACATCTAGAACAATATGCACATATTATGACATCATATATGGTCTTGTTGAGACGTTTGGGCATATGGGTTGTAGATAGCAGTGAAGAAATTGAAAGCCATGAACTTAAAAGCAGAGATGGAATTTGCAGTGGAAGTGGAGGTTTTAGGAAGAGTGAGGCACAAGAACTTGCTTGGGCTAAGAGGGTATTGTGCAGGAACGGACCAGAGGCTCATTGTTTATGACTATATGTCCAACCTAAGCTTGCTTTCTCACCTCCATGGCCAATATTCTAGCGAAGGGCAGCTAGATTGGGACAGAAGGATGAACATCGCCATTGGCTCCGCCGAAGGTTTACTGTACGTTCTTAACTCAACTCATGCTTAAGTTAATACAATCTTCTTTCTAATGATCAATTCATATGCAGGTAGCTGCTTAAAATAACTTTTAAGTAAAAAAAATTAAGCACTAAGTTCTCCGTGCTGATGAATTGATTATCACTACAAGAAAACTGGGTATTAGTGACGACAAATTTATCACTGAAGCTCTAGATTTGCCACAAAAGAATTATTTCAAAATTGTCACTGAAGTATGTCACAAGTAGCTATAGGGGTACACCAAGTGGTATGAGAAATTTATATTTGGATGGCTTGACGAGCGATATGAGAAATTTTTCACTTGTATGACTATTCAGGATTTCATAAGGTAGAGAAACTAACATGAGAAAAATTTTAGCTGTGCACAGAGTATTCCTTAAGTAAAACCTAAAACCATGATCTGTTTTTTTATATATACCATATTAATCCTCTCTCCCTCAAATTTTTTTTCTCCTTCTCTTTCTAGAAAAAGAAATATTCATAATTAAATTACATGATTACAACAATGTAAATCGGGAATATAATGATTTTTCAAGAATAAGGTGGTGAAGGTACCTTGTCTGTATATTATAGGTACTTGCACCACGAGGTGACGCCGCACATAATCCACCGAGACATCAAAGCCAGCAACGTCCTCCTTGACTCCAACTTCGAGCCCCTCGTCGCCGACTTCGGCTTCGCCAAGCTCATCCCCGACGGCGTCAGCCACATGACCACCCGAGTGAAGGGCACCCTGGGCTACCTCGCCCCCGAGTACGCAATGTGGGGCAAGGTCTCCGACAGCTGCGACGTCTACAGCTTCGGCATCCTCCTCCTCGAGCTCGTCACCGGCCGGAAACCCATCGAAAAGCTCCCCGGCGGCATCAAGCGGACCATCACCGAGTGGGCGGAGCCATTAATCCTCAAGGGGAAGTTCAGAGACCTCATCGATCCCAGGTTGAGGGGGAAGTACGACGAGGCCCAGCTCAAGCAGGCCATCAACGTGGCGGCGCACTGCGTTCAGAGCGAGCCGGAGAAGAGACCCAACATGAAGGAGGTGGTGAATCTGCTCCAAGGGTACGAGCCTGGTGGCACTGATGGGAAGATGGTACGGCAGATGAGGATGGAGAGCATCAAGTATAAGGAAGATCTGATGGCGTATGATCAAGCTAGTGATCATGAGGATGGAGGGGTTGGTGAAGAAAGCGAGGCGTATGGAGTGTTTGGCGCCATGGATTTGAATATTGATCATCGTCCCAAGGAAACCAAGAGGCTGGCCCTCTATGGATGAGATGATGTTGTCATTCTAACTAGTTCTTGTTGAATTCATGGGTTGGTGTGCAATCGTCGGGTTAAGATCAACATTAAACAATTTAATTTCCTTTACCAACAAGTTTAATTTTTAGGTGAAGCAATAGTAGCGGTAACTACAATCATAGTTTACCAATTCGAAATTCGAACTCGAAAGGTATATCACCGAGTGGAGTCAAATTGGAATCCACTCTAAACCATTTATATCTAATTTTTAATTATGCAAATAAAAATTATAAAAAGTTATTGTATATTACTCTTTTTATATTTAAAATTGATAAATAAATTATTTATATTATTTAAAATATTAATTTAGCTACTCTAAAAAAATAATTATATATTTTGATAATTTTTATAACTTGGAGCGCTAATTACTAAATCAATGTAGAGTCATTTATAATGTTTAATTATTAAGCTACTATGCCAATTTGACATGCACAGACTTTTTGGAATAAAAGACCGAGTTTTAAAACTATGATTACAATATGGTATGTATATATATGAGAGCAAATTAGTCTGGATTTGCTTACTTTGTTTATGTGCTAAGGTGGTGGGGACTTGCACAATAAATAGAACTTGTAAAAGCATATATTTTTAATCTTGATTTCCATGCAATCAACCTAACTAGGGATGGAGCATGTTATTTTATATTTTATTTTTTAAATTTTTTGAGTGAGAGATGCTAATTAATTTGTGAACCTGTCCAAAATAGGAAGCAGTATTATCAAATTGTTGGACTCTGCCCATCCCTCCATTTGCGGTATTGTATTGTAGAACTCAAACTGTGCATTTCTATTTCTTTGTAAAAATAAATAAATAATTAAATTTATTTTTAATCTTTGATTGGTAAATTAATTTTTTTTGAGGCAATCAAGGGGAAAAAACGAAAATTGCTGAAATTACACAGAATCAGTGTATAAAGCCAAATCAAAATTTTACAATAAATTGTCCGAAAATTGTCAACTTTCTACCACTAAGACAATGCATAAACTTCTTTAAAAAATTATTTTTATGATAAAATATAAATAAGATAAAAACTTATTTGATTGACAAGAGACGACGCAAGCCAAGACTTGGCCACAATCACTACCAAGAAATTTAATTACAAATTCAATCTTATTTCCCTCTCACCATAAAAAGCACGGAGGAGCCCTAATATTTACTTCTAAGTAAGTTCCTTTTAGCATGAGTGGAATCACTCCAAGCGATATCATAGGAGACATCATCTAAATCTTAATTCACGTTGGACGTAACAAATAAAGCCAACACTTCTATTTTTATTTTTTTCGTCTAATGTTTTTCCACATTACCAAATTAAGAATAAAAATATTTAATCTTACCCGAAAATAAGCATAAAATAATATAAATTATCTAACTTTGTAATACGGCAGTTAAATATCTTCTGGTCTAAGTGAGATCACATGTTGAAAATTATCACTAACTACAAGTTAGATCACAAGATTATCAGGTCATCAGAACGTCGCATTAGAGCATCAAAACAAAAGAGTACATTCTAAACGGTGTCCTCTTTTACTTACAGAAAGTGTTACCAAATGAACGGTAAGAGAAAGTTTTATTTAGCTAATGACATTCAATCAATGGGCTAATTAATTTCTAACACCAAACCCTAACATATTGTGACGGACAATAGAACAATAGGAACCAGAACTTGGATTTCAAGGTACTACAATCGAGCTCCATATCAATGTCATGATAGTTAAATTTTAGATCTGCATCAATATAGTAGTAGTTCACAGTCCTTGTCAATGTGATTTCTCATAAACATTTCCTCATTAGATTCTTCCCACGACCAACCCCCAACCAAGTGTTCCGGTTTTGTACATGAGTTCCTATACAGGTAATGCCAATCTTCAAATGTCATTGTCCCAATCTGCTAGTCTACATACCCTTCCTACCAAGAAGGCTTACTTATCAACCATGGTGGGTATCGTGGAGTTGTCTTCTCCAAGGTTGCTGCTTGGGCTGCCCCTTGATTCAGAGTCTGGAGCAGAGCTTCTCTCATGGGCAATTTCGGCTGCTGCTCATCCGAATGATACTATCACAGCATTGCATGTTCTTGGTACTTCATATTTAACTCTTAACCATCCTCATACAGTTGATTCAAACGAAGTCATTGAGGATGATTTTTTGTACTAGCAGCAAACAAGGCTGGGCAAAATTATTTGTCTGTCACTAAAATGAGACAAGCAAAGTCATTCATTATTTCAATGCTTGGAAAGCTTGCAGAGATTTGCCAATCCAAAAAGGCAAGACATTTAACAAGGGAAAATAAAAAAATCATAATTAAACTATCAAATGATTGTTTGTTGATCAATTTTCATTGTATGTTAGGTGAATTTGGAGGCTGAAGTTGTTCAAAGCTCTGGAGTTGGAAAGGGTCTAATAGAGGAGGCAGCTCTGCTCCGAACTAATCTTCTCAGTATTGGTGGTTGCACAATCCAATCAAAAAAGTGATGAGCGAATATGGTCAAGCCAATATTAGCTTCTAAAATGTTCTCATTACAAAATGGTTGGTGTTGTAGATCATCACTTGAAACAACCAAGTACTGCTTTGATCATGCTCCAGAAGGATGTCTGGTGAGTGCAACGAGAAGAAAACAGAATCCTCCCTCTTCACGTCTAGCTCCCATTCTATCCAAACGCCAAGAACTTCACTCCTCCGAAATCAAAAGATCTAGTTCCTGCCGCAGTGATACTCTAGCCGAAAGATCGAACGCCAAACTCTCTCCTATATAAGTCTTAGACGGCCCCGAGGGAGTAAAATACAGAGGGGAAGATGATTGCTACAGTCGTTACGATGATAATATTTTAACTGATTCTTGATAAGTTATACGTGCTCAATGTAGACCTTTCTTTATCTTAACAAATCATAACTATATTATACAAATTTTCTTCCTAACTCTTCTTTATTCTAATAGATTGTAATTATATTATACAAATTTTCTTCCTAATTAATTTCTCTAAACATCTTTTTTATCCTAACAGATTGTAACTATATTATACATATTTTCCTCTTATAATTCTTGTAATTAATTTTTTGACATGTACTCTATTTATATGTGAATAGAAAAAACTCTTGGCATGTAGAGTTTATTTACTTTCATGGTACAAGAACTTTCATCTCTCAATCCAATGGCCTCTCCTACAAACTCTACTTTCAACGACTTTGTCTTAATTTCCTCTACTCTTATCAATTTTCCTGTGGTAAATTATATTTCCCAGGACACCTCTCTTAAACTTACCAAATAAATTTTTTTTCTTTGGAAAGCCCAAGTCCTCCCTGTCCAGTGCACTTGTCTTGAGGGATTGCTTGATGGTACCTTCCCGAAGCCTACACATCTTGTTGAAGATGTCGATAAATGGGTACACCTTGATCAAATGGTCATTGGCTGGTTGCTTAGGTCACTCTCCCCACAAGTTCTTTCTCAAGTGGTTGACGAACCCACTTCTCAAGTTGTTTGGACTATTCTTGAGACCTCTTATAGCCTACTCTCTAGAGCCTGTATACAGTAGTTGAAGTCTGAACTTCAGAGCCTTCGAAAGGGTACTTCCTCCATTCCTGGTTTTATTGATCATGCCAAGTCCATTGCTTCAGCATTTGCTAGTGTCGGGAAACCTGTTAATGATGACGATTTTTTGCTTTGTGAGTTAAGAGGATTGGGATCGGAGTTTGATCCCATCGTCACTGCGATCAGTTTCAGGGTCGAGCCTCTTACCTTTGATGAGGCTTGTAGTCTCCTTCTTGATAATAAATTGTGCCTCTCGTCCTCATCTCCCAAAACACATGTTGCTGCCTTCTCCATTGTTCCCTTGCCTGCCTCTAGCCCTCTTGGTGCTCCTATTCCTTGACAGGTATCCTCCTAGACTTTTGGCAGTCACATCTCTGGTGGTCGTTCTTCTCGTGATCGTGGCTGCATATCTGCTAGTCATGGACGTGGGTGTTCCTCCCAGTGGCCCCATTCTTCTATCCATGTCGTTTGCTATCGGTGTGATCATCCTTATTATAAGGCTAACACTTGTCGGGCTCTCGATGATGTGGTGAATTCTGCTAAAGCTCTTAATGCTATGAGTATATCCAACTTCTTTGATCTAAATTGGTATCTTAATACCGATGAAACACACACTATGACACCCTTGGTTGATGATGTCTCCGGTAATACCCCTTACACTAGAACAAATCATATTATGGTTGGTAATAGTGTTGGCCTCCTCATTTCTTATAATGGTTATATTTCTTTACCCTTATCTAGTGGAACTCATTTATCATGCAATTCCTTACATGTTCCACAATTAAGCAAGCGTCTTTTATTCGTTTCTCAATTTGCTCGTACTAATGATTGCATTTTTGTATTCACTTCTTCTGGTTATGTCATCAAGGAAAGCAAGAAAGGGAAGTTACTCTACCCAGGAAAGATTGATGGCAATCTTTATCCACTACCAACATTGTTCAATAAAGTTAGTTTTGCAGCACATAAAGTGTTCGCTAATATTTGGCATTCATGTCTTAGCCATCCTTCTATCAAGGTTCTCCACCAACTACTGCCAATCTTGGGCTCTTCACCACTACCAACCTCACCTTGTTCTAGTTGTCAATTAGGCAAGAGTCATCACTTGCCCTTCTCTTCAAATGAGTCTTGATCAACTACTCTTTTAAATATTATACATTCTGATGTTTGGGGACCAACTCCTACATCATCAATAAATGGTTTTCATTTTTACTTGATCTTAATTGATGACTTTAGCAAATTTTGCTGGTATTATCCATTGTGTCGAAAATCTGATGTTATTAATATATTTCCTATGTTTATTAATATGGTGGAAAATTTATGTCGCTCCAAAATTAAATACATCCAAAGTAATGCCGGTGGTGAATTTGTTGGTCACACCTTAAAAGATCTCTTTGCTAAGAATGGTATTATTTATTGTTTATCTTGCCCTGGAACGGCTGAGAAAATGGCTTTTCCGAAAGGAAACATAGGCATATTGTTGAAATTGGCTTAACCCTATTCTTGCATGCTTCTTTAGATCAAAAGTTTTGGAACTATGCCGTCTCTACGGTTGTGTATCTGATCAACCGTCTACCAACTTCTCTACTACACAATACATCACCATAATAGGTACTTTTTTGGCTATATTCTAGATTATTATTTCTTACGTACGTTGGAGTCCGTATGTTACCCTACCCGATACCTCAATAACTTTCCTTCCATTGTCATCCATTGTCTCCTCCCAATTAGATGTTCCGGCCCCTTACTCTTCTCCCGCTCCATCCATTATTTCCTCACAACCTGCTACTTATTCGCTATTACAAGATACTCCCAAACTCTTGTCCTTATATCTCCTGTACTACATCTTCCAATATTAAGATCCATCCTATGATAACCCGTAGCCAAGATAGGACTCACAAGCCCAAAGCACTTTTCTCTACCCACTACCCTATTCCCTCTTGTCTTCTAGCAACCTCCTCCTCTCATCCCCTTGAATCCACATGTTTCACCCAAGCCTACAAGGATCCAAGTTGGTGTTAAGCAATGAATGACTAATTCAACTCTTTGCTCAAAAATCGTACATAGTCCTTAATTCTTCTCCTTTCATCTATAAATGTAGTTGGTTCAAAATGGGTTTTCAAGGTGAAACAACGATTTGATTGCTCTCTTGAATGATACAAAGCTAGACTCATTGTGAAAGGATCCCATCAACAGCTTAGTCACGACTACATTGAGACCTTCAGTCCAATAGTTTGCATTGGCCATTCGTCTTGTTATTTTCATTGTCATTTCAAAGGGTTGAGTTCTTAGGCAACTTAATGTTAAGAATGTCTTTCTTCATGGTGATCTTAAGGAGACAGTATTTATGGAGCAATGTCAAGGGTTTATTGATTCTAATTCTCCTAACTATTTTTGTCACCTACACAAGTCTATCTATGGATTGAAGCAAACGCCTCGAGCTTGACATCATAAGTTTAGTACATTTCTTTTCAACTCTGGGTTTCAAAATTCACCTCATGATGCCTCCATGTTTGTTCTCTCCATTGATACTCACATATTAATTCTTCTCATTTATGTTGATGGCATTATCTTGACAGGCTTATTTTCGTTGATAATTTCAAATTTTATTGGGATTCTCTCTACACACTTTGATATGAAGGACTTATGTGGGTTAAATTTCTTTCTTGGAATGAAAGTCACTTATCAACAATTTGGAATTCTTCTTTCTCAAACCAAGTATACCCTTCAGTTGCTTCAACAATTTAGTATGGATGGTGCAAAACTAATTTGACTCCTACTTCTGGTAATCATATTTCTAAGAATGATGGTGATGTCTTGTTTGATCCTACTAAAGTATCGCCAGCTTGTTGGGAGCTTACAATATCTAACACTTACCCGACCAGATCTTGCTTATGTTGTTAATGGTATTTGTCAATTTGTGGAGTCTCTCCTTGCACATCTCATCTTTTTGCTATTAAGTACATTATGCGGTATATTAAAGGCATTTTGGGTTTTGGTTTTCACTTTACTCCCTACATTTCCTCACATTAACTAGTTACACTGATGTTGATTGGGCAGGTTATCCAAACACACGCTGATCTACTTTTGGGTTTGCTATTTATCTTGGGCAAAATTTAATCTCCTAGATTTCTAAGAAACAATCAACAGTTTTTAAGTCTAGCTCTGAAGCTGAGTTTCGCTCTTTGGCTCTTCTTAGCTTAGAGGTGATGTGGTTGCTACATTTACTCAAGGCCTTTCAAATTCCGTTGTGTTCTTCATCGACTCTCTACTATGACAATGCCAGCACTCTCTATTTAGAATCCAATCCACTTCTACACAATAAAAGCAAGTACATTCAAAATTGATATGCATTTTGTTCGAGAGAAGGTAGTAACTGGGGTAGTTAGACGTAAGACATCTTCCCTCCAATGACCAAGTCACTAATTTGTTTGCTATGCCTCTCTACCATCCTCGTTTTGGATTGTTTCGCTCCAAACTTCAAGTTGGTTCCCCTCTTGAGTTTGTGGGGGGTGATAAGTTAAACTTATTCAATGTAGACATCTTTTTTGTCCTAACAGATTGTAACTATATTATATAGATTTTCCTCTTAACTAATTTATGTAGACCTCTTCTTTATCTTAATAGACTGTAACTATATTTTACAATTTTTTCTCTTATAATTCTTGTAACTAATTTCTTGACATGAACTCTCCTTATACGTGAATAAAAAAAGCTCTTGGAAAGGAGAGTTTATTTACTTTCAATTCTTGCCTATCACCGCCTAATTCAATCGCGAGGAGAAATGGGTTTTGCCTCTGAGAAGGAATCATTGGACAAAAGGGGGAGATGAAGACCGACCGGTGAGAGGGTTCTCTGCATCAATATCCCAATAATCAATATAGGAAGTGAGCGCAGCAATCCACAAAGAACCAGTGCCATTATATTCATTCCCATTTCCTTGGAAGGAATCTCTAGGGATCAGTACTGCTTGACTAAATCAAGCTTTCCTGAGTTAGTCCAATGCTATTGAATCCGCCTATTTATTAGTTATTAAGTGAAATGGCGTTTTGTCCAAAAAGACGAGTGCAAGAGATAGAAGAACTTGGTGGGGTTAAAATTGAAGGTTCCTTCCTTTCATTCTCCTTGGGGCACTGAGAACAAGCTGCAAAAACAGAACCGTTTCAAAGGAGGAAACCAGCTGCCTTCTTGGAGATGTTTTAGCTATGAAGAGGCTGCTCAGGCAACAAACAACTTCCACCCAGGTGATCTGTAGCATAAATTACAGAAACTTTTACAGAGACGAGATCGTGCTAACAAGTGGTTAGTTTGTGATGTATGTACAGATAACATGGTTGGAAAAGGAGGCTATTCTGAAGTTTACTCGGGTTATCTCTTGGATGGACAAGTAATAGCGGTGAAGAGATTGGCCAAGGACAAAGCAGATGAAGCTAAAGAGAAGGTGCTCTTGAACGACTTGAGAGTAGTAGACCATGTTAATCATCCAAACACATCCCACTTGATTGGATGCTGCGTTGAAAACGGGCTACATCTCATCTTCAATTTTTCTTCCAAGGGAAACTTGGCATCCGCATTGCATGCTCAGTTTTCAAACACTCCTTCGGATCATTTGGAGGCAGTTCTTGTAGTTATTTCTGCTGTAGATGAATCGGTGCTGCCAATGGGTTGCAGGTAAAAATGGTGAATTTCTACCATGGTCAGTCAGATACAAGATAGCCATTGGTGTTACCAAAGGCCTTCACTACCTTCACAAGTGTTGTAAGCACAGAATCATCCACCGTGACATCAAAGCTTCCAATATTCTTCTTGGATCCGACTTTGAACCACAGGTAAGTAAGTCTGCATTAATCTGATGCAAGAAGTTCCTAAAAACTCAAGTTTTAAAGCTACTGGATCACAAACCAATTTTTTCCACCATAGGTTTCTAATTTTGAACTTGCAAAATGGCTCCCTAAGCAATTGACTCACCACTCTGTCATCCCCATAGAGGGGACTTTTGGGTAAGATTGAACCTACTGATTTATTGTTTCTAGCAGAAGAATTGTGAATAAAGGATTGCAAAAATATGCGCTTTGCATATATCTGGCTCCAGAGTACTTCATGTACCCAGTGGTGGATGAAAAAACTGATGTTTATGCATTTGGAGTTCTGCTTCTGGAGATCATCACTGGGAGAAGGCCAATAGACTTAGCCAAGCAAAGCCTACTCGTATGGGTACGAGAACAACTTCTTTGTGCATTTTTCCTCATAGCTCTACCAGTTTCGGTTGGTGAATTGCTAAGACTAGGCGATTGGGGAAGCGGGTTAACCTCATATTAAATCTGGAAATGTGGTCGAGCTTGCCGACCCATCTCTCGACGGCAATTATGATATGGTGGAGTTGAAGAGGTTGGTCATGGTTGCTGCGTTTTGTCTAAGGCAGTCCCCCTGCTTGGCGTCCCACTATGAACGAGGTGAAGAGCTCTCGCTTCTTTGTCATCTCTACATTTGTTTTCCAACATTTCATACTTTTTCCATTGCAAATTTCCTATTGTGATTGTGCCGTAAAGATTTAAAATCATTGTTAATATTATAATACGCTCATGTACTGGAGTTTATGATCGACGAATGCGATTCGGGTTTGGCAAGGAGTCGTGTGGTGTCCGAACATGAAGACGAAGAGTTGGAAGATTGGACCTCGGAAATCAATTCACAGCTCTTAGCAAGCAGTGATTATGGCGACGATAATTAGTTCGAAAAAAAAGTTTAATTACTAATTTATTTGAAGTTTTGTTTGTAACTTATTATTAAGATTTTTTTTATCATATTTGAATTTGTATTTATAGGCGGTAGAAGCTAGATGTAGCACAAATCATATTTAAAGGAGTTGATACGTAATGTGTTATTGAATGTTAAGGAGCGGGCAAATATAATAATATCCCCTTTAAGCAAGCTCCATGTAGCAATTTTTGTCAATTGGTGTAAATTACCATAATTTGTAGTGTTTAAAAATAAATTGTATTAATTAAGTTAATATCTTCTAATTAAGATGATTTACTCAAATTAGGAAATTGATACAGAAAATTCCCCGACCACCTCTAAAGGGCTATATCACATCACGACCATTATAAACAAAAGGATTGAGATTTTTATAAATTAATTAACTGGTATTGCCAAAGAATACATGTAATAAGGCACCACTATATTATTATTTTTATCAGGGTTCATTTCAGCTGGCATACAATAAATAAAAAAAATTAAGAAAATTGTAAATGGTCAACTTAAGAAAATTAATATGTAATTAAATATATTTTGCAAAAAAATAATACAAGTTCAATGTATGTTTTGCATACAAAATAATATCCAGCAAGTGCTATCTCATATTTAACATATGTAATTAATATTGGTTCATATATATATATATATATACACACACGAGTTTGTTAAATCGGGTCCCGGTTAGGCTTGATAACCCAAACTTTGACATCGGGCCAGGTCAAATTCTTCCGAACCTGCATCCAATTCGACCAGGTGATATATCATATTGTAGTCTGAAAATTATATTTGCACGACAAATAAAATACGGTAATTCTTGAAATTTTCACTCTTACTTCACATAAAACTAATGATGGTGAATGTTTTCAGCATAACTTAGGATTGAAGATGCAAAGGTAGAAAAGGTGTAAGGGACCTGCGGATGGGTTCAGAGAATTGAAGAAAACTGCATACGTACGTGATTATATCACAGGGATCTTGATAAGGTTTCTCCTCTGTTCCGATAAAAAGCTGCTCTGACTCCCTCCACGTGAATCAAAGGGGCCATTTCACGTTATTGTTTTTCAATAACCATGAACGACGACGGTTAGCGCCTTCCCATACAAACTTCGCGAGCTTACTGTGCTGTGGACAATGCACTGTCTATGCTTGTGAAGTTGATGCAGATGTCCATCTTCGATTAACCGTGAATCATGTTGGAGATGATACAATCATCTGATAATTGAAGAAGTTTGATAATATATTCCAATATCCTCCACAGGAAAATCTGATCCCCTCGTTTACTTTACTTAGTTCGTGTACAAGAACAAGACAAAGTCGCCACTACGTTAATCAATCTGGACAGTGGCACGGTTGACCTTTCTCTTCAAATGTTTATAACCAGCTGCAAATAGGGAAATTAATATGCCCAGTCCCATTTCAGACACAGATCTTCACAACCCAAAAAAATGTTATTAGAATCAATGCAAGAAATAGCTTTTTTTCCCCTTTTTTATGGAAGCCTCCTACGTTGAGAAAAGAAAAAAAGCATTGGAAGCCACCAATTAGTTTGCATCAAATATCGATGATAGATATTTAGACAAGAACCGCATCGCAGTAGTTTGGTGAATTAAAAGTGGATCAATACAAAACAGAGTCTGCACAGCAAGATTGAAAAATAAAATGGATCATCAACCAAGCAAAGCACTAGTATACATGAGAACTGTATGATCTCAAGATTTGAGATCAACACGTAGTAAAGAAAAAGGAAGGAAGAAAGTGAGAAATTGATCATCTGCGTTGTGATCAAAAGGAGGGGACGACGCCGTACTCGGCAGCGTCGGCAATCATGGCGGCCGCGGCCGAGGAGTAGATCCCGTCGGCGTCGCCTTCCACCGCCGCGCGCTTGGCGAACCTGCCCCTGATCCTCGGCCGGGTCTCGGCGTAGGCCTTGCGGGAAGCGTACCGGATCGTCTTCTCGAACTTGCGGTTCTTGCGCTTCTCCCGGTACCTCAACACCCTCGCCTCCCTGTCCACCCCGGCCCCGCCGCCGCCGGCGTCGAGCGTCCCCGCTGCCGCCTTGCTGGCCCCTCCTCCTACTGTGTCAGACCCGTCCGGCACCACCCCTACGTCCAACGACGACGACGACACCTGCAGCTCATTATAAACAGATTTGTATTTATTTACGTTAACACAGTTTATATTTCTAATTTTTTTGATCAAGTGGAGAATTTATAAACATGTAGCGAGTGATATGTTTGAGTACGCTGTGGCTCAGAGAAGGAGTGGTAGTGTTGTAGCTGTAGCAGGGCTTGGGCCGGTAATAGTCGCCGGCGGCATCGAAGAAGGCATGGCCGGAGGAGGGAGGGAAGAGGGAAGGAAACGGGGGGGCCGGCGGTGGAGTGGTCTGAAGAGGGACTACACTGTCCATGGCGGAGCTGTTAATGTTAGCGCCAAATCTTGGCGCCATTGGGGATCCGTAGTCCAAGTCCAGAAATGGGTCGACATCGGTGAAGAAGAAATCGCCGGACTTGAACAGATCCGGCTGCTCCACCACTTTAGTAGTAGTCAGGCTGGGCAGCAACCATGCCTCCTCAATATCCCTCCCCACCATACCATCTTCATCCTCCTCCACCGGCGCCGGGACGACGACTATGTCGTTGTCATTGTTGCCGCGGTTTGCCAATTTGTCGTCGTCGTCGTCGTTCTTGTGGAAAAGGGAGGCCGCATTGGACTTGGCGAGGACGGACGCGGCCGGCTCGAAGAAGGGAACGACGGGGACGCGGTCGTGGCGGCGGGCGAGGGTGTTGGCGGAGTGGATGTCGGTGTCGCAGGAGATGCAGAGGGCGGCGGCATCGGCCTTGCAGGTGACGGTAGCCGGCGCCTGCTCGCACACCTCGCACATCCACACCCGCTCGTGCCGCGACGCCAGCCGGTTGGCGCCGTGCACCTTGCCGTCGCAGGCCATGCACAGGAAGGCGGAGTCGGTGCGGCAGAAGAGGAGCGCCGGCGCCGCCTTGCAGGAGTCGCAGGTCTTCACCGGCAGCGGCCTCACGCCGGAGAGGCCGGCCCCGACGCCGCGCCGGAGCACCATGGTCGGAGACGGGAGAGATGGCGGGAGCCTTTTTCTTTGGCTTTTCTTTCTTCTTAGCTGGAATTGGAAATGGAGTCACCGTCCGTCGGTCTGCTTCTATTATCTATTTCCTTGTCCGGAACTCATTCCAGCCAATTCTCCTTTTACAAGTGGATCTTCCTTGTCCACATAAAATATTTATATTTTCTTGTATTTTTGTTTTTATACTAATTTCTTAATATATTATACATATTTTAAAAAAATTAAGAAAAAATCCTAGATATCTTGATTCTAGATGTAATTCACTCTTGAGTTTCTTACTATCACTGATTAGAACACTACCATCTGATCACTCACTAATTGCACAACTTTCTTAATTTTTGTTTGGCTAATTAATAGTTTATAGTTAGGAGTATTAGTGAAAGTAAACTGTATAGAGTTTTTTCTTTTTTTTTTATTTCTTATTTTCTGTTATAAAATTAATCAAGACCGATTATAAAAGTGTAGACTTTGAGTAAACTTTTGTCCTTAATGGTGTGGGATGGTGAAAAAATAAAAAAAAATTAAAAGTAAGAAACAAAAAGAAAATGAAGATAAAATAATTTTTTCCCTATTTTCTCTTATATGTTTAGTTTAAAAAATAAAAACTTGTACAATATCATTCTTTTTCCTCTCATTTTCTTGTATTTTTTGTAAAAAAAAATGGTTGTGTAGAGGTTTTCCACAGTTCTACCATGATAGAAAATAAGTTTTCTTATCTCGCTGTTTGTTGGCCAACTAAATAATTAAAAATACAAGAAAAGTATATTTTTCTAACACTTTTTTTTTTTTCTCTTTAGCACAATTCAAAGACCTAAGATGGTGGTTTTCTTCCCTCGTTTGAAGAAGAATGAGTAGTAGCGTGAAAAAGAAACACGAAGAAGAAGAAATTGAGGTGTGGTGTACATGCTAGTGCCCAGGTGCCAGGAAATATTGCTCCAGGTGCTAATTAATGGAAACTGGAAATTGCTTATAGCGCCCGGGCGCCAAGGAACGCTAGCCCAGACGTTGGGTCTAACCCGAGAGCGAGTTTGGACGGATTTTGGGTTCGTTTGGGATAATTGTTTGAGTTATTTAAGCAAAATTTCGAGGGCTTTCTCATAAAGAGATATATTTTAAAGATACATCAATTTAGAAGAATTGTCTAGGGTTCTAGAGTGTGGAAGAAGAGAAAGAAACACCTTTGTTGAGAAAGAAAGTTTTGCTTTTGGATTGGGATCGATTGGGCTGAATTCTTCATCCTCGTATCGTCAATCAATCGAAGTAGGTTCTTCATCAAAGATCAATGCTTGTTGATTCGTTCCAAATTATCTTTCTTAATTAATGATTCAATTGTGATTGTCAATTGCAAAATCGATAACGGTAGGAGTAGATTCAGTCGGATTATTGATTTGGAGTAGTTTTACTTTAGGATTGATTATGAAGGAGTAGATTTACTTGAAATTGTAATTTGGAAGATGTTTTCAAGAAATATTCATTGTAATTGGATTTGTTATAGTGAATAAAGTTGGAAAATGATTAATTTTGTGGTGATTTGCAACTTTAAATATTTTGTACTTTGTAAATTATAATAAATGGCTTTGTATGTATTTGTGCCTGTTCAGATTTTAATAGATAAAATTCCTAAGCTTCTTTGTTACCAATTTTTTGTATTTCTTAGAATAATCCTGTATCTTTACGATTTCTCGTATTATTACGTATATTATATTGTATGAAGGAGGACTCCAACAATGCTTGTTAGTCTTGAATCAAGCAAAACTGGTCATTAGCACTTCCAACGTGTACCACGTCTGAATCGAAGCTGAATCATAATTCAAAACTCTTTGAATATGGTTTTTAGTCTGATGGACCACCCTGCATTACAAAGGAGGCGAAAAACCATTCAGATTTTGGACCACCCACTATTTAGACTTTGGTTTTCAATCTGATGGACCACCCACCATTACAAAGGAGGCGAGAAACCATTTAGATTTTGTGTAGCTAGTATAAATGATCAGGCCAAATTGACTTTTGTTCGCTTGATCACGATTTGTAGTTTGTACCTCTACCATCAATCAACTAACTAATAGATAATCTCCTTATATATATAAAAAGTAAAAGAGCTGTGTGTTGGCATTTGTCTCGCCAAATCCATATATTATATGGATTTAATGAGTGTAAACATATATCTTTTTTGATATA
>JAVDBV010002947.1:0-17435 GCA_032619315.1 Piper longum
CTTTGGAACGCATCCTTTACATATGGTATGGTTTTTCAATCTCACTTTTATGTTACTGTCCTGCTCAGTTGTGGTTTTTTGGACGATTAATCAGCATGTAGTAGTACATGCAATATTTCTAAAAAAATGTTCCGGAAATGACTTCTATTAAATATGGTGATGGCTGTAGTGTGTAAACTGTGTTGTACAACACAATATTCTTTTTTAACAAATGAACAGCAATCCTTAGCGCTCTTGTTTTAATATATGTGATCAAGCTAATAAAATTTTCCATATAACTATTTTCACTAAGGTACTACTTTGGTACTTGTGTCTTCTTCTGTGATCTTTCAGGGCAGTTCGTCATCCAGCAAGTGGATATGTTCAGGGAATAAATGACCTTGTCACTCCTTTTGTGGTTGTTTTCTTGTCTGAACGCTTTAAAGACAATATAGACAAATGGTCATATTCTGATTTGTCTGAATCTGAAATCTTTGATGTGGAAGCTGATTGCTTCTGGTGTTTGTCAAAATTGCTCGATGGCATGCAAGATCACTACACTTTTGCTCAACCAGGCATCCAGAGACTCATTTTCAAACTCAAGGACGTGGTTCGACGAATTGATGGTAATTTAGATCTTTATCTTAGGGAGTTTGTTTGATAACCTAATTAAAATTCTTATCCTTTTCTCGTTAGCATTGTTTATTCAACTGCAAGGAAGTATAGCTTGGATTGGCTAGAAACAGTTATGGGCTTGTTCTGAATATGCTTTTTCCTTTAATTTTATCTAATAGGACCTGTCCCAATTCTGGGTATTTGGTTGGCGTTCTGTTGATCCAAGATTTTGACCAGGAATGTAGGGTAGCGCTTGTGTTTCACAGACTGCACTGTACCTATTTGTGGGTTTGAAACCAGGTGGTTGAATGAAATAATGATGTTTTTGTTTTTAATATTTTTAGAACCTGTTTCAAGGCATATGGATGAGCAAGGACTGGAGTTCCTTCAGTTTGCATTTCGCTGGTTCAACTGCCTGCTAATCCGCGAGGTTTGTTTTGAATGATTCAACCATAACTGTTCATTTGATGCATATATGCATCCAATAGTTTGGAAATTGAACTATGTTATCTCTATTTTTCACAGATCCCATTCCACTTAGTCACACGGTTGTGGGATACATATCTTGCTGAAGGAGATGCCCTGCCAGACTTCCTGGTTTACATTTTTGCCAGTTTTCTTTTGACGGTGATTACATATTCCTGATCCTCTATTTGTTTCTGTTCGCTTCCATTTGTCTTATTATTGTCGATGGTATTCTCAGTGGTCGGACAAGCTTCAAAAGCTCGACTTCCAGGAAATGGTCATGTTCCTGCAGCACTTGCCCACTCAACAATGGGGTCACCAAGAATTAGAGATGGTACTTTCAAGAGCTTACATGTGGCACACTATGTTCGAACGTTCTCCGAGCCATTTAGCATACTAGTACTGAGTTTGTATGGAAAAACTCTTTACTCTGCTTCTTTGTTTGTATGCTAACGAGATCTTATCTGCTGTAATTTCAGTGTTCATACTGTATATTAATTTGCTCATTGTTAATACCTATATTTATAGAAGATATTGTATTAAACAGGCGTTTTGGCAGTGCAGTCTATGCCATACTGAACTGCCTCTATCACTGCCTTATTCTGTATGATCAGGGTCACCTTTTTAGTGAAATGGTTACCATAACATAATGCTCAGTGATAAATTTGGAACGACATATTGTAAGAAACTGCCTTAGTTAATGACAATTTTACAGATCATTTCCTCTCGGAGCTCTACAACAGCTAGAGATTGTGATGAGTTCATACCTTATTTGTCCTGAAGATTATTTATATTCAATAATATAATGTTCGAGCATAGTTTGCTTAGTTTAGTTAAGTTCCGCCCCATAATTTTTAAATTGTTAAAAACTTCGTTTTTAATTTTACTCGGACTCTAATGAAGCGGGTACAAGCTGGTTTATACTCAACTCAATGCTATATGTTTTATAAAAAAACTTATATAATTAACGTGTATTTTAATTCTTTTTATTAATAAACATATACCTTAGTCTAATAAAAAGTAAAATTTAAAAGTCTTCGGGTATGAATTTCACAAACATCCATTGAATCCTTGAAAAAAAAAAAACAGTTCACTATTTGATCATAAATTTCTCTTTTACTTGGCCTAAGTATAATTTGATAAATAAGTTTGTTACTTCCGAGGATAAAGCCTCACTACACTATCTTTAAAAAAACAAGTACAGTTTTTAGTCAATGTTCTCATTGCCAAACATGTGCTATGGCCAATCACACTAAATTACTTCTATATACCCCCTCTGATTTATCACCCACAGCCTGATCTTAAAACAAATTTGAAAATAAATAAGTTGGTTTTTAATTATATAGTCTTTTGACATCTAATAAAAAAACGCAAAAAAGTCAATTAAACTATTTTCTCATCCCTTTTATATGGAAAAAATATAAACGAGAATTCAAGCATTTGAAAAGAAAAGGTAGGGGTGATTGGATTTCACAGCTAAAATCTAACCGAAATTATGCCCGACCTAAATTTGATCGATTTGGTGATCAAATAACCAAATTACATTAAATAAAATAGGACTCATTAATTATTTAATCAAAACTTTACATGATTCAATCAAGATTATACTATATTTTAGCAAACTTAATCATATAAAAAATAATTCTAAACATATACACCTTACTAAACACATTAAATTCCACTATTAAAATAAAATAATTGAATAATAATCAGCATAAATAATCAAATTTAAATTATATTTAAAGATCTGGTTAATTCGAGTAATTCGGTTAAATTTAATTTTAAACTGAAATATTAATATTAATTTCCATTATTCATTCAAAGCCATACCAAAAACTATATTAAAATAGTGAGGACCTAACTGAAATGATTTGTTTGATTTTCACGGTAATGACTAATAATAATAATGATATAAATTAAATGAAATAAATATTTAATTGTTTATACAATTATTGTGGGGCTGAATGAATTGACCCGATTAACAATGACTCAAAGTACACAATTCCCATCCTAATTTACAAAATAGTTTGAACTTTGAACATGGATTATGAGATGAAAATTTTCAACAAACACTCAACCTTAATAATTTGTACGGCAAAATATAATGGGACAACTTATTTATTTAAAAATGGTTAACCAAATTTAAAAAAAATAATTTAATCTCATTAAATTATAATTTGGGCCGAATTGCACATATTATATCATAAATTTTTTTATTTTATATTAAATAATAGGCTAGATTAAAGATGTCTGCTTCACATATCAAAAAAGATCTCGAAAAAGATCACGAGGAAGGGCTAACAACCGACAAGGTTATGCATTTTTAGTCAATAAATTATATATAATTAATTTAATCACATATTTAATACCTATAAAAATAATTTTAAAATCTATAATTTTATTAAACACTATTTTTAGGCCCGTTAAGTTACCGATATATATCTTTTTGTATATAATATATATCTTAAACAGATATACATATAAATACCCTCAACATTGACATTGCATCAAAATTCTTCCCCATTCCCAATTCTAGGGTTTCCGATCGATCTTGGTTTCTTCCATCTCTCCGCCGCCTTCGACCTTCTTCTCCGACCACTTTTTCGCCGGTGCTGCTCGGAGTCGGAGGAACTGGGTTCAATTGCGGACGATGCCGCCTCGTTCGGCGAAGAAGGGGGGGCCGTCGCCGGCGAGATGGGCCCGGGCTGTGAGGTCGACGCCGAGGGCGGAGAATATGGTGGAGGTCGAGGAGGAGGAGGAGGTTGTGGTCTTGGGTGGGTATTTGGAGGAATTGACGCCGGAGCGGCATCCGGATTCCGGAATCGAGCTCAATGGGAGTTTGGGTGAGGAGTTTGTTTGCCTTTTTGGTCTTTCAAGATTGAGTCTTTGTGTGTGTCCAAGGTAGTTTGTCAATGGAAAGCAGAGGGCGTTGGGGCATGAGTTGATTCTTTTTATCTCTTTTTTCTTTATCTTTTCTTTTCTTTTGGAAATGTATATCATATATGGTTTCTTGGAGAAAAAGATAGTTCTTTGTGCTTCTGTTGTTTTGATTAGAGTATAAAGTTCAAATTGCAATAATAATATTGTTGGTATTGCTTGCATGCAGCTTTTGAGGAATATTGATGAGCTTGCTTGCTTGAATTTTTTTACTGCCTTTTTGTACTTTCAAATTAGTCCTATATCCTTATATATTTCAAGTTGCATTGTTAAATGGCTGGTATTGCGTGCATGTAACTTTGGAGGAATATTGATGAATAGAGTATGGAACTTGCTTGTTAGGAAGTACTTTTATTATTATTATTATTTTTGTTAATTCTCTTTTTATTTTAATATGGTAGTTTGCTTGACATTAGTTTTCGTAATGACAGAGGAAGAGGGGATGAAAGAGGCTTTTGAAGAAGAAGATAGAGGTGAGCGTTTGGAATTGGATGATAATGAGCCTGAAGAGTATGAGCCGGAGGAAGATCCGGTTTTGGAGTATGATGACAGAGAGGAGGATTTTGTGGATGCGCATGAGTACGATGAAGGGGATGATGCTGAAGGGGACGTTGTTGAAGGAGATGCGGGTGACATGGTTGAAGAGGAAGATGGGGTAGAGGAAGTTGGTGAGCAAGATGAAATTGTTGATGAAGCGGAAGAACATGAAGATGTAGTTGAGCATGAAGAGCACCAGGAGGTTGTAAAGGAGAGGAGAAAGCGGAAGGAGTTTGAAATATTTGTTGGTGGCCTGGGAAAAGAGACTACTGAAGAAGATCTTCGGAAAGTGTTTGTTGGCGTGGGGGAGGTTATGGAAATTAGGTTGATGAAGAATCCTCAAACCAAGAAAAACAAAGGTTTTGCTTTCTTGCGTTTTGCAACTGCAGAGCAAGCAAAACGTGCTGTTATGGAACTTAAAAACCCAACGGTACAGCTTCAATTTTCTCTGGCTGATTTTGAACAAGAAATTTTTTCCGTATATGTAATTTTTGTTATCTGCATTTTCAATGATTAGATCAATGGGAAGCAATGTGGTGTCTCACCCAGCCATGACAATGACACCCTCTTTATTGGCAATATTAACAAGACATGGACCAAAGATACAGTAATTATGCTTGTTATTTTTTTATCATGTGATTTTCAGGAAAGCGATTTTGCTCATAAACTTATTTTCTATTATCTGTCCACTATTTTCAGTTGAAGGAAAAGCTAAAACATTATGGTGTTGTCGACTATGAAGATTTGACCTTGGTTGTTGATGGCAACAATGAAGGGAAGAATCGTGGGTTTGCCTTTCTAGAATTTGCATCTCGTTCTGATGCAATGGATGCTTTTAAGTGTTTGCAAAGAAGGGAAGTTGTTTTTGGAGTTGATAGGAGCGCAAAGATATCTTTCGCAGATTCATTTACTGAACCAGATGATGAAGTTATGGCACAGGTATCTTCTATGTCAGATGCTTCGGATACTTTTTAAGAGTTTTGATTTAAAATGTGCACGTCTTTTTCTATGCTGTGCGTTAGCTATTAAAGGCAGGTTGCCTGCTGTCAGATAATGTTGTTTATACTAACTTGGTAGACACTATTTCTTGTGCTTGGTTGTTTTAAGGAGCTTGTTTGTGACGTACTATCTATCTTGTTCGCCAGGTTAAAACTATTTTTGTTGATGGAATACCTGCATCCTGGGATGAAGACCAAGTTAAGGAATACTTGAATAAATTTGGAAAAATTGAGAAAGTTGAACTAGCTCGGAACATGCCTTCTGCAAAAAGAAAAGATTTTGGTTTTGTCACATTTGATTCTCATGATGCTGCTGTAGCATGTGCTGAAGCAATTAATAATATGGAATTAGGTGAAGGGAATAACAAGGTTGGTTTGATTTTCCTTGTCATACTCTATTTCCCTCTATTTCTTTTTTGCAAACATTCAATTTCATTATAAAGCATTTTTCATCTCAATGTATTTTTTGCAGGTAAAAGTGAGAGCTAGATTGTCAAGACCGAATCAGAAAAGTAGAGGAAAGCATTCTGCTCGAAGTGACCATAAAATTGTTCGCTGGCCTTCTCGACATGTGGGGGGATATAATCGTGGTTTACCAGGTCGAGCCTTACCCGGTCGTTCAGCACGAGGATCTGCTTCACGGAGTCATCTTCAACCCACTCGTGGGAGACCAGCTGCAGCAAGGGATAGACGTCCATATGGAGGGCTTACTGATAGAAGTCGGCATCTGCCTCCTCCTACAAGATCTTATGAAAGAAGGCTACCTGGTGACTTTCTTTATTCTTCATGTTGTACTTTATCATTAAACTATTGTTTTCCTTTTCATCCTAAATTAATAGATGCATATGAACAGTTGCACCATATCCCAAGGGAAGTAGTTTAAAGAGAGAATTTGCAAGACATGAGGAGTTTCATCCACCTAGAAGCAGCAGAGTTTCCACAGATTATGGGCCAAGAGCTACAGCTGACAGGCGGTCATCTTATAGGGATGAATACTCTTCTCGAGGAGCTTCTCATCCTGCTGACGATCCACATGGTGCCGTGCGGGTTGCTAGGAGAGCCTTTGCTGATGAGGGGTATGGGAGAAGACTGGAGAGGTCTCACCCAAGTTTCCGTGAAAGCCGTGGGAGAGAGTTCAATCCCTTGCCTGGATCAAAGCGTCCATTCTCATTAATGGTTCGTGATATTTTCTTTTCGATATTTAGTGCGCAAAGTGGTTGCAGGTGGTTATATGATTACTTTTGTTGTTCGTTTTTGTTGTCATTCTCTTTTCTTGATCTGCTAATTGTAAGCTTGTTTCCTCTATAGGATGATGATCCACGGTATGCTGATCCCCGTCAATCAAGAGCTCGTTTGGCCTATGGAGATGACTACAATGATATCTATTCTGATAGGTATGTTCACTATGCAATTTCTCAGAGCTGACACATGTCAATGTTTTATGCATTTACCTCCGAAAAATCAAGATTATATTGGCTGGTGGCATGAGCTCTTTCAAAACGTTTGTGAACCCTAATCTATATGTCATTGCTGACAGGCTTGGTAGAGGTTATGGTAGCAGCAGGAGCGTCTCTGGCCATGATGCAATCTATAGGAGTCGTCATGGCATGGGTTATGGAGGTTAATAACTGCATCCTTCAATTTTCCTCATTGTTAAATGTGGCTGTTTTAGTTGTAAACAATAACTGATTATGTTATCTGTGCATAATTCATCCTGTTATGTTTAGGGTCCCTTACTAGCAGTGATGTGGGTGGCATTTATTCCTCTGGTTATGGTGGTGAATACATGTCACGTGAACGTGTATGATTCTAACCTCTCTATTGGTTTTGATGTTTGACTTTTAGGCCTGATGGTTTCCATTTCTAAAATAATTTATTTATGTTTGATTTTTGCAGGTTGGTGGTAGTTCTTACTCTCTTTATAGTGGTCGAAGTGCAGGCAGTGGTGGATACATGGGCAGTAGTGGCTCTGGATCATATTACTGAGGTGTGTTTTCTGTTTACATATTTTTAGGAAAATAGTTTATTTTGGTTTATTTGTTGGTTATGCTAGTGGCGGCAGTGTGCTTGATGAAAGTTTTACTGGCTTTTGATTTGCATTATTACAAGACATATGATTATGGATGGAGTGCTGCTTCGAAATTGCTAATGGCTCAGCATTATCATCAAGGAAGTGTTGCTTAAGAATGTGGTTCGTTTTGAAACTTTGGATTCTCTGCAGGCTTTTGAAAAGAGAAGACATTATCTGCAGACTGTATAGTTTTTTAAGTGTCTGAAGATGAGGACTTGAGGAATAGTAGGGACTTCGAGTGAGCTCTCGTTCTTCTGACAGTTGCTCTGTGATGTGTGCTTGCCGGTTCTCCTGTGCTAATGGTCTTGGATTCCGTGACTGCTGTTGAAGATACATGATGGGGCCCTTAAGATACTACACTGTCTTGATGGAGGATTCTAATTACATATTTTTATGTGACTACGTGGAGTTTTGGATTATAGGCCATATGGTGGCCTTTGGATAGTTTGTATGGATACATTATTTGAGTCATATAAACTAAATGCAAGAAGCTTTTTCAAGGTTCTATGTTGGAGAGAGAGCTGAAAGACATGCCAAAGCATGATTGCCTAAGAAAGGCTTTCTGGCTTTCTGGTGCTTTGTATGCCAGCTGCTTGGTAGCAGTCTTTCATAGTTGCAAAGTGCTAACAGCAGTTGGAATGGCCATACATGTGCAAATGGAAGAATTCTAGTGTCAATAAGCAGGCAGCATTTTACTGACGTCAAACAGGAACAGCTACTAAACAGCCGCATTAGGCAGTAGGGTTTCTAGCTTTTAACTTTGATATTTTACTTAAATAATGGTTTGCAATTAGGAACATTAATATAAACAGAACTTAAACTGCACATGATAGCTTTGCAGAGGCTATTTGATGTCAAATTCCATCCTTTGGTGGACGTTACCTTGGGGAATCTTTTAAATTCGTTTTTTACTCATATTTAAAGTCACTATTTTGGGCCATAATAATATTTGCAGCTGCTATATCTTGAGATGGATTTTAAGCCTCTAGCCACACAATTTTTGAGGAATGCCTGGATCTATTATTTGAACTCATACAGCATACAATTAGCGTGTAATCATCCGTATACAGCAGTATACAGCAAAGAGGAATTACTGTTTTTCTTACAACTATGTGGAGTACCATGTTTTTGGTTTGGAGATTTTATATGGTTGGAATTCGGTAAAGACCAACAAGATCAGACAAAGAGTGCTGGGTGCATTTCTGCTGATTTTGATTTTCGTTCATCATTTAGAAGCACAGCCTGAAGTCGATGTTGAAAGATGTGAGTTTTGAAATATAGCTGCCCGTATAGTTTTTGATTTCTAAGTTGTCAGTTTGGAAGATTAGGAGTGCCCCATTTTGTGGATTATAAAAACGCTACTGATCAAATCTTTTCGTTGACGAGGATGATAAGCTAACTAGATCATTTCAAACAGACAAAATTGCTCAGATAATGAAATTCCTTAGTTGTGTT
Source organism: Piper longum (assembly GCA_032619315.1). Taxonomy (NCBI): domain Eukaryota; kingdom Viridiplantae; phylum Streptophyta; class Magnoliopsida; order Piperales; family Piperaceae; genus Piper; species Piper longum. Next base: position 9,058 of record JAVDBV010002947.1, read on the forward strand.
ATTGGTGTTCTAGGATGTTTTATCTTTTTCTGAAAAGTTTGATGCTCCTTGCACCTTGAAGTCCGATTGGTGTAAAAACAGGAATGCCTCTGCATTGCCAAAACTAAGATAATTGGCCGGACTAAATTAGACGGAGTGGCATTTGTAGCATTTTCTTCTCATCTGCTATTTTACAACTTAGATGCGCTTTTATAGTTCAGAAGATCACTTAACGTGCCCGAATAGTAGGTTTTATATGAGGTGCATGTTTGTGCATGTATCGTCCTGTATCTGTTCTCACCCGCAAAATGGCTGCATGGTGAATGTACACAATTTTATCTGTGTGCACATGATTTGGATTTGTTTAACTCAGCCCGAATTTTTTAGTTTGTTTTTTTTGCATTTTGGTTTTTGGTTTTTTGTTTTTGTTTTACTCCCCTCCAAGTCAGTCCCTAAATTCATCTTTGAACTGAAGCTGGAATGCAACTTTTAATCATGCATTGGTGCACATTTACGCGCATTAGAAGGGTTTTTGTTGTGTTATATTTTGTAATTATATTGTACTTTGTATAAATGACTCGACGTTGAAGTATTTATTTTGTATTAAGAACAATACAATATGTATATCTTATAGTCCAATTATATTTTCTGAGATAGGCACTCAAAAAAATGTCCGCTTAAACGTTGGCCTTTTAGTGTTCGAGGCCTACACTCGATAGTATAATATCAACACATGGGTTCTATAGCTTGGAAAAAAAAACAGATTCTATAAGTAGTTGGAAAGAAGAGAACTTGGATTTTTAATTTCCTTAGCGTTGAAGAAAAAAAACTTAGATTCTAGCTTGAAAATAGAATATAACCGTTTTTTGAATATTGTTTTCCATAGTTAATCGGGCTCTTGCCAAAATTCATCCTCAACGTTAGAATATTTGTCTTAAAAAGCCATCTTCGTATCGTGAAAATGTGTGAAGATGAGAGCTGATTCGATTAATTGGGTCTGTGTTTTTTCTCAGAGATTAATTAGTCATGATCATTTGTTTACTTGTTTATATACAACGAAGACATCTAACATTCGTCAATATTTCTTTAATCTTCTCTGTATTGAATGGATGGACATCTAAAAATCCTTACGAGCAAACTTAGGAACAATCATTAAGTAATAAAAATAGGATGAAGAACAAGTATTGGACTCGTGCCAGTGTAAGCTGGAATCGTGTTTGCATTGAACGTATCAACCCAAGAATTTATGTTCATATTTTCCCTTGAATAGGCTGGTCTTGTATATTATAAAAGTTCTATGAGTAGATCTACCAAGGAAGTCAAGCTCCCATTGTTTATGTAACTTTATAAACACAACTGCCTTCTTACGACGGCATTCCCTTGTTTCATGACTCGTTTCCTTGTTGCTTCCAATTTCCCATGCAACCCAGGTTCTCAGTCGCTTCTTGATTAAACTACTTGAGAGTCAATTCAAACATTCGGACTAGTATATGTCTTCCTCACCAAACAACAAATATGTTGCATTATATCTATCCTCACCACTCAACATATATGTTGTTTGGTGAGGATAGACATACAATAGTCTAAATGTTTGAATTGGCATACTTTCTACACAGCCTTCAAGTAGTCCTACCATCTTGTTCCTCTTAAATGGGTAATTTACTAGGTTGTAAACGATCAAAACCATGACCAGACTATAAATTTTCAGACTGTGGACGTCAGATCATAGAAGCAGTAGCACCCTGTGTTCTTGCTTCTATGTGCATGACCATTTTCTAAACCCACTCTCAGATTCAACCAAACCCACAAATTCCTCCTTTCTTCAAGCCAAAAAAACACGTTGAAAAGTTCTACTTTGTGCTTTCTATTGTCTTGGCCATAATGGGTAGAAAATTTACTGCCAAAAGCATTCCACAGTCCACGCTAAGGCTATTATAAATAGAGATGCTCTCATGCACAACTTAAAGTTCATAAGCATTTTCTCTTGATCAACAGCCAAGTTCTTTTCAATCGACCTGCGCAGGTAATGGATTATCGTCGTCGAGCTCGCAGTCTTTTGTTGGTCGTCTTCCTCGGCTTGGTTATCATGCATGGGATTGAAAGAGGAGAGGCTGCTCGTGTTCTTCCTTATGATCATTTCACTTGTGATAATCATTTAAATACATATACTTCCATGTATGACAAGGGAAGATCGTTTATAGATTGTTGGATTGGCCATCTTGAAGCCGGACCTAGTCCTAAAGGCCCTGGGCATTAGAACCTACTCCATATATTGTATGATTAATTAAGTTGGGAGATACACATATATCAGATGATGGCAAGCGAAAATTCTTGTGCATTGTTTGAAACTTTGGGGGCTTGATCTCTCATAAGTTCCTGGTTACATTTTTTACAAGTCAAGGATGATTATTCATGTACTTACAAAATTGTTATGATCATGGTTACATTTTTTTCATGTCAAGAATAAGTTTGATAGCTTATGGAGTGTGGAATGCGGGAGGTAGAGAGGTGGGTTTTTTTTTCAAAATAATCATTTTGAGATTATAAAATTAAAATGCTCCAATCAGGCGAATTATTTGTCTATATCTTCTATATATGCTTACTAATTAGCAAATGGTTAAACACGCTTGGCTAAAAAATAATTAATAAGTATTTAAAAGAAATCAACTTAGGTTAATTATTGCATATGGATAACTCAGCCCATCAACTAATTATACTTAAAGAGGATGGTACAAGAGTCAACTCGAAACCCTATCCGTACCAGATGATGTGCTAAACTAGTTTCGTGCAAGGCTCTTAGGCCGAGGAAAAAAATTTAGAAAATAAAATTTCTTAAATGTGGGTAGAATTAATAGTGTAAACGAGCCAAACATGTTCGCGAGCTCTTTACCTTTGACTTGGCTCGGCTCAGCTCGGCTTGCGCTTATTAATTTTATGCCCGAAAAAATAATCGATTCGAAATGAATAAACTTGTTTAACAATTAACCGAGCTTAAGCAAATGAGTGTTCGGTTCAGCTCGACTCAAAACTCTAACTCGATGTGTTCAAATTCAAAAAAATGTTCGGCTCGGCTAAGCTCATAAATACTATTAAGGTCACATTGAACTTATTTAGCGTTCGAAATTTTTTTTGATCATATATAAGTTGAGTATATAAATATTCGCTAGGCTCGAGCTCGGCTTGAACCAAACCCAAACACCATAAATTTTGAATAAGCTCTGCTCGATTCGTTTATATTAAAGCTCGGCTTGTTTACATTAAAGTTCGGCTCGGCTCATTTTATATCAAGTCAAACTCAAGCATACCTTGGCTCGGCTCGGCTCAGCTCGGCTCGTTTACACCCCTAGGTAGAATATAAGATTCCCGTCTCAAATTTAATACTTATTTTGATTATGTATATTATTGAAAATGTACTTATGATAATCAGCTTCAATTGATATTTTTATTTTTTTTAAAAATAACTTGCCCATGATTTCTATTTGCATTTGGCCAAATCACTAAAGATAGTATATATTAGAGCAGACCTCAGACTATATTGGAACTTGATCTGAGCTACCTCAAGTAGGCCGAAGAAAAGAACAATTTCAACGTCGAAATTTTCTAAAAAAGGTGATTGTAAGAACCTAAATATTTTTTTAATATTTAATATTTACGGAGATAAGATATCGGTGAAAATGTAATTATAAATTTTTAATTTAGATTAACTATTTTAAATAAATAAGTTATGCATCAATTTGTATTTGAATCGAGTCATACTTAGAAATAAGTTGGTTCAAATCATTACAAAGAAGTAAGAAGTTATTTTCCGTTTCGAACAGTGAGGGAATATGTACTAATGCAATGGCACATCGTTAATTTGGCGCCTATGCTTGTATTCATCACTATTGCAATTCTGACTCGCTCTTTACCGAAATTGCTGATCTTGTGCAAAGTTGCTCGTATGAACGTTCCTCTGTAAAAGAAAATATATAGCCTACCAAGACTGACCGAAAACTTTGAATGTGAACAAAAAAATTTCCCACAATTTTTCTATGAACCGAACTTTGTGATTAAATGTTGCCGACTAAATTATTTCATGATTTCTCCAATATCTATGTCTATTTTCAACTCTAATAAAATAAAAAGCACATAAAAACGTGATTTTATATGAATCTTTGTATTTTCATTGCATCAAGATTTAGAAATAATACTCATTTCATAAGATGCATGTGTTTCATTTGTTTTGTTGAAGTTGGGTTGGTGTTTAATTGTTTCCAGCTACTCAGCTAATTGGAGTCAACTCTAATCCATAGATAATATAGATAATTGGAGACTCTGCTCACCTAATTGTCTCCTGAGGGTGGCCTGGCCGAATCAGGCCGCCGGGCAGCCAAATCGGCGGCTGAAGGACTTTTTCGGGTGGCTAGAGGCAGCCTAATAGTAAATTTTTTGTAAAGAACCATATATATATATATATATATAGAGGGAGTGAGGACGAAATACTATCATGAGCTGCAATGTCTTGTAGTGAGGCAGCGTTTAAATTATGGGCCGCTGGATCAAAATCTAACGGCCCACAATCCACAGTGCGTTTCCACCTCCCTTTTACTTTTTTTTTTTTGCCATCTCCCCTCCCCACCGCCAGTTTCTGCCATAGCTCCGGCCCCACCCTACCCTCGGCTCACCGCCCCCTCCCCCTCCCCCTCCCCCTGAGCGCCGTCTTCACCCGCCCCTACTCGTAGTCGCTGCCATGCCCCCGAATTCTGTGGCGGCTGGCGGTGGCACGACAAAATAAAAGTTGGGGGATGAAAATGGAGATGATATTTTTGTAATAAAATTTTTACTAGCTCCCGAGTCAAAGAAATAAATTTAAAAATAAAAAAAATAGAATACCATAAAATAAAAACTTGACTTATTCCCAAGTCCCATCAATATTAAGAAATAAATTAAAAAATTCAAAATAAAATATCATTAGATAAAATCTTGACCCGCTTTCAACTCATGTTAATATTATGAAATAAATTTTTTAAAAAATTAAAATAAAAATACCATAAAATAAAATTTTGATTCGCTTCCAAGTCGAGTCAATATTAAGAAATAAATTTAAAAATATTAAAAATAAAATACCATAAAATTGACTTGTTCTTGGCTCTAATCAATATTACAAAATAAATTTTTTTAAAAATTAAAATAAAAATACCATAAAATAAAAATTTGATTCGCTTCCAAGTCGAATCAATATTAGGAAATAAATTTAAAAATACTAAAATAAAATACCATAAAATTGGCTCGTTCTTGACTCTAATCAATATTATAAAATAAATTTTTAAAAAAATTAAAAATAATATCATAAAATAAAAACTTGACTTGCTCCATACTCGAGTTAATATTACTAAATAATTTTTTTAAAAAATAAAAAACTATAAAATTTAAAATTTGGCTCGCTCCTAACTAGAATGAATATTACTTACTAAAATTTGATGCATGTTCACTACAAAAAACTCAAAGTTTTTTTTGATGACTTTGAAATAAAAACTTAGATACGAGTCAAGTGGGAGCCGCCCCACCCTCACGATCCCTTGGGGTAGAGGAGAGTCAATATTATGAAATAATTTTTTTAAAATAAAATAGTTTCACTCCTGAGTCAATATTACAAAATTATTTGATTTTTTTTTAAAATTTATTTAGTAATATTAACTCGAATCGAGAGCGAATTAAAATTTTATTTTATAGTATTTTATTTTTAATTCTTTTAAATTTATTTCTTAATATTGAATCGACTCGGAGTGAGTCAAGTTTTTATTTTATAATATTTTATTTTTTTATTACGAAAGTGTCATCTCCCTTTCTTTCCCTTACTTCTGTTTAGCGAGCGTGCCGCCGGTAGCCCGATGGGCCGCCGCGAGGGGTCAGTGATGCTCGGGGGATGGTAAAAAAAAAAAAGTGAAACGGGTAGAAACACAAGGTGGTATGTGGGCCGCTGGCTAAGTATGCACTGCAAAATGTTGTAGCACATAATAATATTCCTCTTTCTCACTCTCTCTCTCTCTCTATATGTATATATATATATATATATATTAGACTTCTTACTCACTCAATTTGAAATTTTTACATTTAAGAGTATAATTTTACTTGATTTTTTAAAAACTATAAATTTTGGTAAGTATAATTTTATTTGAAATTAATTTTTATGTATTCATCAAATACTTACCTAGTTGTAGTTGATTTTTCATATTATTGAAGATTTATGGCGTCATGTTAGAGTCGAATTTGCAAATAAAACCGAGTTATAAGTTAAATCACTTCTCTAGCTATTATTCGGAATTTAAAAACCATTATACCGCGGAGTAGGGGATATGGGAAAAAGGTTAGACTTTTATTTCAGGCTTGTTGGTTATTTCATGCATTGATCTTATATTAAAAAGTTATTTATTTTTTATAATATAATAATTAAGGCAAGTTGCAAGTAGACTTCACACCAAACAACCGTCTCTTTAGAAATTTCATCTCAGTTAATTTCTTATTAACAACACAAGTAAAATTTGAACTTTTTTAATAAAAAATTTTACATTTTATATTTACATCATAGCTAACCCTTTGTCAATCATAACTAAAAAAATTTGATATTTGCATTTTTTTTATGCCAACTAAACAACTCCTTAGATTATTTGGGTTGTATGTGCCTAAACTAAGCTTAGATTGTATAATTTTACTTCTTTGTCCTGATAAGAATTAGTCGATTTAATTGTATCATATTCTCTTTCTTTTCTTCTTTTCCCTAGTAGGGACAAAGTGTACGTGGACAAGTTGCTACTATAATAAGACATAAAGATGACTTTACTAGACAAGGTATCACACCATACACGATTTATTTTAGTGATAGACTCTAATTTTACTAATGAGATAGATAATAATTTAATATCATAGAGATAAACTTTGATTTCTAAAATAGAGCCTAATTGAATTAGAAGATAAATTATAATAATATGCAATTTGATTTTATTTTTTTATTGTTATTATATTTTAATTGGTTTAATATCCTATTTTTTATAAGAATTAGATTTTTAACTCCCTTTATTAATGAGGATAAATAAATACCTTCGGAGGTTGGTCAAAAAAATTGTACACTTGTGGAGATATGATAAAAGCAACACTAGAGTATACGGCAAAGAAAACATTTTCGGCCCACCTTTTCCGGCGAGCCCAGCCCATCAAATCTGATCTCCCTACCTGCTGGGCCGTACCAGCACTACATGAGATTACTGCGGCCCACGTCCAAATTAGTACCATTTTAAAGGACACCCTTCCTAATTTCTTGCTTTCCGTCCTCGCTCTTGCTCATCTTTATTCACCTCATTTGATACACATTTGGTAAGATGTTGTGTTCCGGGGATGGTTGCATAAATCGGAATCGGTTTTTCAGGGAGTCGGAATCAGAATCGGAATCGGTTCAGTTGAATCGGTTTGAATCTGTCTAAGTCGGTTATATATAATAATTTGACAATTTATAAATAAATATATAAAAATTAGATATTGATGTTATTTTGATATTATTATATATATATATATATTATATTTCATGATATATTTTTATATATTTTGGATTTTTTAAAATTATTTTAAATTAATTATTATTTTTTACTCGATTCAGATACGAGTTAAATTTTAATTAAAAAAATGCCACCGTCATTTCCTCCCTCACTTCTTTCCCCCATCCACTGTCGCCGCTGCAGTCACCGCCACTGCCGCCGCGCCCCCCTCACCGCCAACCCCTCCCTGCTCGAGTTGAATATATATACCCCACGTTAAATAAATTTTATTACGGTAATGAAACCAGAAATGTCCCCTCTTATGCAAAGATGACCATCTTTAATTCATCTTTTTTGTCCCACATGACATCGTTTTTATATATCTAGCCACCTTTAGATTCATCTTCTGAATATGTCTGATTTAACAAAAGTGCTTGTCTCCAGGACTCACACCAAATTGTCCAAAATAGTCTCTGAGTTTCTGTGCTATTAAACTCTAACTGCACCAGAGTTCCCTCCATTGCATTCCATCACCGGAACCTGTCTTGAACCCTGCGCACCACCGGTTCCCTGGCCACCATCTCCGGCTAGTTAAGGCCGTCGAACCCATTGAGATATATCCTCCCCCCCCGGGCCATAGTTGCAGGTCCATGATATTTGGAGCAGACAATGGCCATAGTGGCCCCATAATTGTAAAATTCCCTTCTTTTACTATAAATTTTTTCCGGTCAAACGACTCTCTAGTAACCGATTTTATGACTGCTTAACGGAGTTAGATAATAAAAACTATTAAAATATTTTATTTTTCTTTTATTTTAGTTAAATTAATATTTAAAATAATATAAATTATATATTTAGTAATTTCAAATGTAATATATTCATCTACTCTTA